>PVJX010012940.1:0-48804 GCA_004027295.1 Dolichotis patagonum | reverse complement strand
ACGAGGACAGACAGTCCTTTAGTCCACCATTAAGCGATGTTCATTTCTGTTCTAATGTAATTCTAATCGTCACAGCCGCTTTTTGATAACTCCTAATTTAAGCTGTGAGATATAAGATTGACACATTAACTCACTTGCAGCAAAAAGATGGGCCACCCCAGGGGTTGTAAGGGACCGTAAGACTACGGCCATTCTCTGGCAGGGAAGGCCAATATGTGTCTGTAAGACAAGTCCTGATCATCATACCCAGGTAATTGGTCACAGGGAACTTGCCCGTGAAGTCATGTGTTCAGGTTAAGGGGGAAGAGGAAGCCCCACGGCGGGTGTAGGGCCCATGGCATCTGGGCTCTTTGCCTTCAGGACCTGTTCCAGCTCAATCTCAAATCCATTTGGTGATGGAATCACTGCTGTGCATGTCCAACTTTGTGCCGTGAAGGGGTAGACAGTGAACACACAGTTCATTTTAAGCAACTCAGGTTGCATCATAACTTGATCACCCAAATTCTCTGTCTGTTCTCAGGCCAATCACCAAGCCAGATACGTTTCTGCAATGGGGACTAGTTTTCTGCTGCTCCCGGATCCCAAGGGTCTGCTTCCTGTGCAATAGCCAGAAGCCTGTCAAGCTCCTATGTGGGGTCTCCAGCTGCACGCATTGGAAGCATCATTGGATCTTCCAGGTCACACGACCCAAATGGCAGAGAAGCTTGGGTGCCATTTCTTGTAGAGTCTGGACCCCATTCACCTGGCAACCACTCAGGACGTAAGTTGCAACAATATAACCAGATAAGCCACAAGCCACAAGAAATGCAAAGGGTGTTCACTGTGTGCCTGTCAGTGAAGGGAAAGGCCAGATGTTGATTATTGCCTGTGTGTTCACTGTGTGCCTGTCAGTGAAGGGAAAGGCCAGATGTTGAGATGCCTCTAGGAAGAGGCATCTCAACACCCCTCAGGACCCAGCCCCCCTAGAAATGCAGTGGTGGCAGCAGGCTCCTGTATTTGGGGAGATGTGATGTTCTGTGGGGGGAGAGATGATCCAGGTCCCTGTGGAATGGATCATGATTGGGTTGGAGAGCTGATATTGCTGGGCAGCAGGAAGAGGAGGAGGGTGCCAGGCCTCAGAAGCTGACAGGGAGGGCTTCTCACAGCTTGACTAACAGCTACAGAGACGTCTCCATTCTGTGGCTGAACCGTCACAAAGCAGGGGACAAGGGAATGTGTTGATTTGCTCTAACAGCAAAACCACTTCTGGAACAGTGATTGGAAGCTTAATTAGTTAATTAATTAGTTAATTAATTAAGAAAAGCTGGCCTGGAGCATTGGTGCTCCTGCCTCAGTCTCCTGAATACTGTGGTTACAGGCCTGCACTGCCACGCATGATGACCGAGAGCACTCCTCCACTGCCGTCCCCTATCAGCGTCCATCGTCTATCTGCCCAGGCAGGCAAGAAAGCTTTCGAGTCACTCAGGCAGGGCTTAAGTGAGAACTGAAAGCCTGGAGCTTGTTATTTTCTTCTGCTAAGTCCTCCAATCCCTTATTACTTTCTATTTTCACTGAAATGCTTGATGGCATCAATTACCTGGTCTCCCAGAGCCAGCAGAGGCAAATCCTTGTGTAGGGGTGTGTACGGGTGATGGGTTAAGTAACTGTCTTATCCCTGCAGCCCATGGACTGTCACTGTCCCCTTTACCATGAAAAGTCAGTCTTTAATGCCTGTAATCAGATAAAAAGGCAAAGCCCAGCTCACTCAGACAGGCGCAAGTCAGGGAGCCCGACCTCCAAGCTCTGTTCCTTGGGAACCAGATGCAGCGCAAATCCTGTGTCATTAGGCGACTCCGGCAGAGGCAGGAGCCCTGTCTATTGTGACTTGCTGATGTAAGGATTGAAGTTAGGCAGGCAGGCGAGGTGCCTTAACAGGTATGAAGCTCTTTCTCTACAGCTTGAAGTTAGCAGGGCAGACAGCTGGGAAGGGAAGGGGAGCAAGGGTAACTGGGAACCTGCAAAGATGGGTGACACCCAGAGGATACCAGAGGATGGACTAAGCTACGCGGGCTGCCACACCTTCCGAGTCCAGCTTGTCTGTTCTGCACCGTGTGGAGGAACTGCCACCCTCATCTACAGAACAAGTGCACTCCTGGCCCAGCATTCAGAAAAGCCAAAGGAAGAGACCCCGCAGGCTCACAGTGGCAAGGCGAGCCAGCTTGTGACAGCATGTCCCAGCTGCAAACAGATCTGCCTGGCTCTGACATTCCAAGTGCAAAAAAACCCAGCTGTACTTCCTTTCTGCCTTCCAATGCTCGTACACACACCTCCCTGGCTCCAGTAACCCAGAACTCTGCAAAGAAAGGAATTCTGGGAAATGGAGCTTAAGCTAGTTACACCATCAGAATTCACCACACCCATCGTGAACAAAACAAAATGTGTTTTCCCTCAGCATCTGTCTCAAGTGCTGGCCCGTGTTCCCAGCTTCCTTGTGTGATGCCATCTGTGCCACCGCCTAGGAACACGGTTTTGAAGTCCACAGTCTGCTGCTTCCTTTCAACCTGTTTTCCTTATTACCTATGTGGCCTCTAGCAAAGCACCTTAGCTCCCTGAGGTTCCCTCAGCTACTGCTGTGGGGATGACACCTGCCTCAAAGGGCAGCTGGTGACATCTAGGTAGCATAGGGCACAGAGGAGGGGCCAGAACACCTGCTACCACGTCGGCTTGCCTTAGCTCTGTTCTGTCTCCACCATCAGGTTTCCTGTTTGACTCCTTTCTAGTTTGAGGACAGTTGTGAGCAACTGCACCCCGCCACTGATATACATATGCTTGCACAGAACACATCACACACGTGCCACAGCGTCACATTGGAATTAGAAGCCCAGTTCAGACACAAGCAAAGGCCCATAGTTCTAAGGCAGGCTGTCCACAGAGTGTGTGCTTATGTTCTCTGTTGGGTTTTAGACAAAGAGCTGTCCAGGGAAGCACATGCAGGCTGCTTCGCGCTGTTCAGTGTCTCTCTTAAGAGGAGCTGTGCAACTTCGGGAGGGATGGTGTCTCTGATGCGCTCCCGCTAACCAGGGATAGACGAACCCGACAGTCCAGGAGTACTTCCCCGGAGGTGCCGTGCACAGCAGTGAGGATGGGCCTTCTGGGCTTTCCTCCAGGGAAGAGGAAGCCTCGAGCCTCCTACAGACTGTGCTCAGGGACGGCCTCAGGGGTCCAAGCAAGCAGCTAGGACAGAGAAGAAATGAAGCTGGATCTCGGCTGGAATCCAGAGACAAGGCTGAAGGTGGGTGGTGCCCTGATATTCCCTTCATGAGCTAGAGTTGAACAGTGTGAGTCAGTGGGCAGAGCCCAGGGTTTATAGCACAGGGAGGACCCGGGGTCTCATCTGACTTTTCCTGCTGATGTGCTCTGTGACTGTGGGAAATTCTCCTTATTTCCTTGGTCCCCAGTTACCTACTAGGCAAATAAAGGTTCCCCACGGTCCTTCCAGCTCAATTCTAACCATGTGTTTTTATTAGTCAGACTGCAATGTTTCTTTCGCAACCTCACAGCATCCCCTGCTGGTCCAAGCTGCCCGGATGCAGGCTCTGAGCTGAGATGTCTGGTGACTGGGCAGGGTCACAGCCCCTTTCTGCAGAACTTAGCAGGAACAGCCCATCTGGCCTGACACTGAACCCCGATGGGAGAAGAGAGAACCTTACCCCGGAGCTGCTTCCCATCAGTAAGAATGCTGCAATTGGACAAAACTGGAATGCAAAACTGGATCTGGGAAATAGCTTTGATTTTTAAAAATTTCACAAGCAAACTGGGCATTTGAGCTCCATTCCATATTGCATTCCATTCCATACAGCAAAACACTTGTATATTCAGGGTAATCTCATAATTAAATTTTATTTAGAAAATATGCAACACTGAAGGCTGTTAAGTATAAGTCCCATTTATCATAGGAGTTATTTTTAGGTTTGTCAGCGTAAAGAAACCAAACATCCTTTCTTGGAAAGAATTCTCTTTTGTTTTGGAATATGACCTTTCTACCTGTAGTCTTGGTATCAGAACACCCTTTCTTTTGTGAGTTGATAGATGAGTTGGGTATTTAAGTGTCCTTACTTGGTAAAAATAAACCCCACAGTTGAACCCTAGATTTAAAAAAATTCTTGTATAATGAAATCCCAGAACCTCAGCATCCCCTGTATCCACGTCAAGGCGGATGTCAGAAGTCTCATTTTACCTTACAAGGAATACAGTCTCTTTTTCAAAGAGATTGCAAGTCAGAGAAGTTCAGTGATGGAGCCAAGACTACACCACAGGAGAAGCCATCTGGGATTCGATGTTGCCCTCTGTGGCCTAGAAACCCAAGCTGGCAAGACTTCCAGTTACTTCCCCTGTATCTTTCTGAGGAAGACTGCGACCCAGTATTTGGCCCGGAGAAGCCCAGGTTCAAGGAAATGAGCCCAAGAGCAGGCCTGAAACTCATCCCTCAAATCCTTCCTCTGTTGGTCACTGTGCCTCTGTCTGAGTGAATGTAACTAACTGTGGGCTTAGGGTTTGATGGCAGAGAAAGAGCCCTGGGCAAACCCCCACAGCAGAGAAAGTGGCTGTTTGGTTTTTATTATCCTTGAGAATGAATCTTATTTAATATCTATGTAGCAGATTTATAGAGTCAATTTTGCTTCTACTTGAGTGAAAATTCCCGGGAGGGGAGTGGTGATAATCTCACCGCTGAAACTGAAAATGCAATGTGTCCCTGGCTCTTGAGGGGCTGACCAAAAATGTGCAGCCCCGGAGTCCCTGGGACCTTGCCAAGTCCTAGGCCAGAGTTATTGTCTTGGGATCCTCCCAAGAGTGACACATGGCTGTGGGGTTTCTCCTGGCCCAGTGGAACTCGGAGAAATAATGGGGTCCGAGCATCCTCCATGGCGGGACCCGTGTGGTAGCAGAGGATGGTTGCAGTTGCCATGGTGGCACTGTGTATGTGAGTGCTCACGGAGAGCGACTAATCGCATAAGAAGTTGGGAAAATACTGGTAATTAGGGTTGTAGCTCCACAGGTTTCTCTTCAGGCAATAGGCAAGCTTCTGGTCACAGGAACAGAGCTGCATTGGGCACAAAGACCCGATTTCTGCAAAAGGGACACCAAATACAGAAGGGGGATGAGAAAGATGTCCTTGGGCCACCTTGACTTGCTCAAAGTCAAGTCTGAGGACAGACATCAAGCCTGTGCAGACTCCCTGGCTAGTTCCTGTGCTAGGCAGCTCCTAAACTGAGGGAGGGAATTCAGGATCTGATGGAGCGGTGGAGGCTGTTCAGGATGAGGCTTTAGTCTAGGGAGACACACAGCTCCTGTCCTCAGGGAGCGTCCCAGGTCTCATGCAGGAAACAGACCCCCTCCCCAGGGTGCTCCAAGCTTGAGATGGAAACAGCTTCAGCTCAGGAGGAACTAATTCTTAGCCAAGATGCTATCCCAGGCTCCGCTTGGAACTCAGATGACCTGGGTTTGAATCTCTCACTGGCAGGCTTTGAGTGTTGTGTTTCCCATGGCTGAAACGAGGGCAACTAAACCTACACCATAGTTTATTTGGGCAGAGCAAGCAACAGGAAGTCTGCAGAGCATCTGCACTCAGTCTAACATTCAATAGCCCATTCCCAAAGGTCAAATATGGCTGTGACAATCCCGGCTCTTTTGGCCTCAGATCTGCCCCCCAAGGAATACAGGCAGCTGACCTCAGAGGGAGGCCTGAACTGGAAGGCCCCTCTTACCGCAGGTGACCAGGCCCCGTCTGACGCTGTATGTGTAGGGCTGTGATCGGATGTCGCAGCCTTCCTTCTCTAGCTTCCCATAGCAAAGGTCATGTGCCCAACAGCACCTGCCAACGCAAGGGGACTTGGGGCGTGAGTGGGAGGGGCTTTCTTGACTCCTTGTTTCAGTGAAAGATAACAAGATGAAATTGTTCTTGTCGAGTCTAAATAAAACGAGAACCAGGAACTAAGCAGTAGTAGTGGTGGTCAGGGGTGCCTGCCTGCCTGCCTGCCTGAGATAAGCACTTTCTCAGGGACTATTTAAAGCCCTACTAGGAATGACTGTTGTCCTACATGCACCCCGTGCTTTGCACAGCTTGCCAAGCATCCATAGATTACTGGAATAAAGTATATCTTTAACATTCTTTAAGACTATGACAATTCAAACAAGTTATTCTCCACAGTGCCCAGCAACAGCCCCTCCACCAATGAGCTGGTGCCAACTTCTTCCTCGGGTCTCCAGGACCAATGAGCTTTGTCTCTAAGCAGATAATGTAAATATTCTCCCTTGGCTGCTAAACATCTCCTTGTTTCCACTTCCTTGAATACACTTTTATTCTCATTGCAATGTTCTGCTGTCCCCAAATTAATAGCATTATTTTTATTGGAGATGCTTTCTCTCTGATTGTTATATAAGTTAACATTCTGAACAGGTGCAGACATCCAACCATGCCCTTTTAGGAGAGGCCACCACTCCTGGGTGTGGGTGGACAGAGGTAGAATCTGGTAATATAACTCCATACTGTCCTCTCTTCTACTAGGGCTGCTACTAACCAGCTTTTTCCTCAAGAATTAGACTACATTTCCCAGACCCTCTTGCAGGTAGGTATAGTCAGGTGCCCAGGCTGTGTGGCCAGGGCATTCTGGGCAGAAGCCATGTACATTCCTTCCAGACCTACCACAAAACCTTCCCACCTTGTCTTCTCCTTCCTCCCTTTCTCCATCTTTCATTTGGATGGAGATGACACAACAGAGGATTCAGGTCAAAGTGGATTACTGGGTCACACCATGGGAGGAGCCTAGGTCCCTCAATCAACTCTCTTCATGGGACTTTCATCTGAGCAAAATATCATCTCTAGTACGGTGAGCGTGGTAAATTGCATTTACATTTTTTAAATGTACAGATGAGGTCCCCCAGGGGAAGCGCCCAGTTTCCCTTATTGTTAACATCTTGTATTAAGAGTAGGGAGGAAGGAGATTAGAGTATGGCAAGCCGGCTGTGCAGGTAAGCATGACCTGTCAATCCCAGCTACCACATATGGCACAACAGTTTCCAAGCCCTGCATCTGATGCCAGTGGGAAAATGGTGTTTTCAGTTCTTCTGGCACAAGATCAAGTAAGCATTTGAGAGGCAGGCCTAGACCTGGCATCAGAATGGGGACATCAAAGATGGCAGCCTGTGGCCTCGGGGCACACTACCTTCTTTTTTTCCCCTCCACAGACCCACTTGCCATGCAGAGCATATTTTATTTTTCCAAACTCACTCTGCAAAGCACTTTTTTCTCAGAGTCCTTCTGCTCCCTGCTTTTTTCCCTACTTTTACTCTTAATCCCTACTTTTCCTTTTAATAAATGTAAACTGGGCATGGTGGTGCATACCTGTAATCCCAGCACTTGGGAGGCTGAGGAAAGAGGATCACCATGAGTTCGAGACCAACCTGGGCTACATAGTGAGCTCAAGGCCAGCCTGAACTACACAGTGAGACCCTGTCTCAAAAAAAAATAGGAAGATAGTTTCTATATTAACATGGGTATACACACATATTTCTATTTCTGTATGTGACCATCTATATTTATATTAAGCTAAAGAGGAAATCATACTGATGCCTTCAACACTAATCCACTGAGTCATGCAAGATTCCCCTTGCTTGTCTGAAAATCCCTCTCTAAAAGCAAGAAACCTGGCTCTAATCACCTGCCACCCATTTGTCTAACTATGACACTTCTTTTCATTATGTACATCTAGCAGTATCAGAGCTGTAAACTCAATAGATTGTTTCCCAGGGTAAAATATCTCCCACCTCACATGTCCTTCTAGAACTGTTGACACTTTCCAATCAAGAGGTGGAATAAAAAAAAATGAGGTGGAATGTAGGTCCCCTCCCTCTTTCTGTTTTTCATTGCAAAATAACAGTACATGTCTATGGAAGACAATGTGGTAATTTGATATATGTATATACTATAATGATCTATACTATAATGATCAAATTGGGGTAATTAGCATTTCTTGTCATTTCAAACACATCCTTTCTTTGTTGTGAGACCATTAAACCTCATCTCACCTTGCTCTTTTGAAATATTTATTACATTATCAACTATGGTCACTCTATACGTAACAGACTGATCATAGTTGCCCTTCCTTCCTAACGGTATTTTTGAATCCACTGATTAACCTAACTCTCCTTCTCAAAACCTCTATATTTGTTTCAACCAAGAGGACAGTGGTAAGCCACACTGGAATTTCTGAGGTTGATGATAAAATTGCCTTTCTCCCTTGTCCGACAGTTTGGGAACATATAATCTTAGAACCCAGCAGTTACCATGCCTCAGGGAAGTCTAAATATCCTCGGAGACTCTGCAGTGAGAGGGACGGAGGCCTCCAGCCAGGATACAGGGGCAATAACCTGCCAGCCACAGAAGCGAGCTATGCAAAAATGGATCATCCATCCCCAGGCAAGATCCCACGTCAAAACTGAGAGGAGCAGAGACAAACCATCCCACCACATCCCATCCAAGGGACAAATACACAATCAAAAGAAATGACTGTGACTGTTTTAAACCACCATAGCAGTACCATTTGTTAAGATGCAATAAATCGAGTGACTCATCAGGCATGGGGATCGCGGGGTTGTCTGGGAATTCCTTGGCATGTATTAGCAAGTCGGTTCCTCTGAGACTTGGTTTTCTCAGGTATAAAAAGGTGTTTTAATACCTCTAGAAGTGACATGGAATTGGATGAGATGATGTAGGTGCAGAACCTGGAGCATCAAAAGGTAATTATGAAAATCAGCTCACCAATCAGTGCCATCCTTGGGGAACCCTTGGCCACCCAGGCCACAGTAGCAGCCGTAGAAACCATAGTTTGTCAGGGCATTCTTTCCAGTCACCTCTTGGATCATGGCCTTCAGTTCAAGCAAGCCCCCTGGCACAGCAGGCACACCTGCAAGACAGCCCGTGTCCCTGGGTGACTCTGAGTGTCTGCTGCAGGTCCATTTCTCAGAATCTCCTGCCCTTCTACCTGACTCTCTTTCGTTCTCCCAATTAGTACAAGGGGAGCAAGGAGGTGCGGGCATGCAGTGTAGAGAAATGGTTAAGGATTTACACTTGGAAAAGGAGCAGACAAAGGTTCAAATCCTGGCCCTGTCACTAATCTGAAGTATGGCGAGCAGCCCACTTACTCTCAGAGCCTCACATCTGGGAAATAGGGGCCCAAAGTTAGCACCCACCTTCTGGAGGATTTTTCTGCGAGGGTTAAAGTAAGACGGTATGTAAATTCTGAGCACAGTGGCAGACCCATCATAAGGGACAGACAGAGAAATACTCAGTACAATCCAGAGGGAAGCAAGAGGCACAGGAGGCTCCTGTTCCTCCCAGCAATACACCCCTTTTCCCCCTTGCCTAAGACCTTTTAGAATATAAATTACAGAGTCTTAGATCAGAATGGGAACCTTAGCAATCACTGACATCATCAGTTCCCTCATCTTAAAAATTGGGAATTGAAGTTCCCTCTGAGGCTGGAGGTTCCCTTGCGGGCCCAAGGCTCTCTCCCTGCACTGTGTCTGGTTTCTTCTGGGGATTCTAGAGACCTGGCAAGACATAGAGGGCAGGCCAGCCTGTGGGGGAAGAGGTATGCAGAGTTACAGGGCTGCAGCAGGGGAGGCTAAAGCCAGGGAACAGTCACCGCCTAGCTGGGAAGTGGCCAGTGGCAGGATATGTAGAAGGCCTGGACAGGCCTGAGCAGACAGTAATCTGGGAATCACGTGGGGGAATGTTTTGATACAGAGCTTATGTTCTACTTTGAGGTCACTGTTTTGTTTTGGCCTTGTTTTATTTTGCACTGCAGGAAAAAAATTCACTCCCCAGATTTTTAAGCTACATATTTTGATGTTCACAACCTTTGACATATAGCATCTGGACCTTCCAGAGCCATCCCTGGCCACTGTGTCACCCTATCTCTGATGAAGAATCCAGGACTCAGGGACACGAAGGCCCCTGCTGATGTTTATGTTTACATGGTTAAGTGCAGGGCCAAGACTTAAATGCCAGCCTCTGTGACCTCAAGGTCTGGTCTCCTTCCCACTTTCCTAACCCTCCCAGGGGGTGGCATGTCATTTAGAGGTCATGGATCCAGCACTTACTGTAAGCCAGGAACCAAGCCAATGCGAGGAGGCCTTTCATCTCTGGGGTTCTGGAAAAAGAAAACACATCCATGCCACATCTTCCACCTGTTAACCCCAAGGCCCATTCAGACCCCACCAGCTGTGGACCCAGCCTCCCTATTCCGCTGCTGTCCCACGTTGGGCAAGAATGAAGACAGAAGAAGCAAAGGCCATTAGGTCCAGTGGGGGGGTCTGGAGGACGAGCAGTATCAATGGAAGCATTCTGGGGATACCGTCCCCACCAAAGGTGGAACTCGCCCATCAAGAGCGCTTCCAGCCACTAATGCCCCTACACACTGGCCCTCGGCAGATGTCTAAATGACCCAGAGAAACAGGTGGGGCTCTTCAATGGAGATTTGGAGGCATGAACTGAAGGTCAGACACTGACATAACCTAGATGAGCCACGGATGAGGAGGAAAGAAACTGCGGGGAGAGAAGAGGCCTGGACATAGCATGGTTGCCATTGAGGGTGGAAGGGCAGCAGGGAACTTGGGTTTGCGTCAGTGTCCCCTGATTCCATGGTGCTGCAGCTGCCTGCTTTCAAGGGTGTCTCTCTGGCAGATCCTCTGGAGGCAGAAGCTGGTCACTCAGCCCCTTTGCTAAAACTGAGGACATTGCCCACCCAGAATGGGTGCTCTGGGAGTGGGACCCAAGTGCCCACCGTGTGCTACCTTTCAAGGGCTCCCATGGCCTTTGTGCCCCTTCATCTCTCTGTCTGTCTATCTGTCTCTGTCTCTCTCTCTCAAACACACACGCAAATGTATATTTATATGTTTTACATAAACGTGCGTGTGCGTCAAATACATGTATAGTTGACAGTTGTGTTGGTACAAAGACAAAAATAAATCAAGCTGTGCTCGTTATTACATAATCATTATTATTATAGTTATGTATTCTCCTGAATTTAAAAGAATTTAAAAATGAAGCTGAGGCACCCAGCACAGTGCCCAACTGGAGTAAGTGGACCCCAGGGCTCCTGACAGCACTGTCGGTACCACTGTCCTCATCTTCCAGGGGAAACTGAGGCTCAGAGACTGCAGGGAACTTGCAAGAGGCACACAGCCAGTAAGGAGCAGAGGCTGGACTGAAACGCAGGCCTTGTACCCTTTAGCATACAGCTGAACCTCCCCCTCTAGAGGGACAAATTCTCTCTACCAGGGCTGGGTTCCTTCCCTCCTGAAAATCTGTCTTTGACAAAAACACTCATCACTGGTCTGGGAGACCACAAGCAATCACAGCCAAAAGCCAGAGGAAATTCTGAGCTGCAGGCTGCTACCTGGCTCTAATTTGGCCTCTTAGTGATTCCATACCCACAATGGCCTACTTCTGGCCCCTCCTAGTATCCCAAAGTCCCTGTTTATCCACAGCTTCTCAATTTTCCTGTGGTTGCCAGGACTTCCCCTCTGGTGCCATGAAGTCTCGATGTCCCCAAGTTGAGGGGTCTCTTGTACCAGTGCCCTGCCTGAGCCCCTGGCACCTTCAAAGGTCTGGCCTTCAAACACACTGCCTCACACTCTCTGGAGTTCCAGTACTGGCCTTTGTCTGGCAGCTCTTCCAAGTTCCAAGAACATTCTTGAGGATTCTGTCTACCCACAGCGCTTGCTCTGAACAGCCAAGGAAAAGACCCCACTGTCCACCAGTCTTTCTCTTTTGCTTCCCAGAGGTGTCACAGGGTAAAAACACCAGCTACCACTCACTGGTTACCTCCAAGGTGCCAGGTACTGTCCATTGTTTCTTTAAAACCTCCAATGACCTTGACAGACAGATAATGTTAAGCCTGTCATTGGTTCCCTTAAATGAATGAATGAATAACAGTAGTTGATGCTACAGATTCAGCAAATTGCAGCTCACGCGGATGAAATGAATTTCCCACAGGTTCAGCCTAGTCCTGTACATTTCCTCCTTTGACTGACTGACTCCACTGCCTCTGAGCAACCCCTGGCCATTAAGTATGTTTTATATTTTTTATCTTCTATGATGCTTGGACAGCTTGGGGACCTTACTAACTAGAAAGGTTCGCTAATACTGAGAACTCAGATGACTCCTCTGGGAACATGCCTTCCCCATGCAAATCAACCAATCCAAGGCCTTTATCCAGGTCTACATAAACTCTCATGTGCTGGGTGGTGTCCGGAGCTCTCAAACCGTAGGGTCAGGTTCCGGACAACAAGGGAAGTCTGGATAGCAGGAATGACTCAAACTAGCCACTCCTGAGCTACCTGCCCCACTGTGCTTTTCATTCACAAGTCCCAGCAAAGGCTCTTGGGTGCTCATTCTGCTCATCTTCTGGATCCTGACCCATGCTGGCCCTGCCCCATGTGACCCTGGGTAGCACTGCAGGCCCTCTTCTCCTGGGAACTGTAAGTAACAGACTCTTACATGGCAACCACCTTATGATCTGTTGGCCCACCAAACCTGAATAAACCAACACCCAGGCCCACTGCAGAGCTCCCTGGACTGTCACTGTCAGTGGCTGGCAGCAGCCAGAGGCCCCATCAGACAGGTTGGGAAGAGCAAGATAAGTTCCATGGACCAGTGGCGGAGGCATCAGAAACAGCTGCCTGGCATCCCAGACCATTGCTGGGGCCCAGAGCAGCTCCCAAGAGAAGGATGTGGCCTTGGCTATTTTTATCAAATGACCACAGAGAGGAACAAGAATGACCGCAGGATAATTCCAGAGTGGAGCGGTGGCTGCAGTCATGAAACGTGGAGAGCACAGAGATAGATGGAAACACAAAGACAGACTCAGAGGCTGGAAGGAGCCTAGTAACAGAGGGTACAGGAGCTCCAAGTCCATATGGAAGAGACCCTATGCTTCCAGGACCCCCAGTTCATTCCCTTAGGCTGAGAAGGACCAGCAGCACCAAGTCCCACCATTACAGATGGTCACAGAGACCGCTCTGAAAGTAATGAAGGAGGCAGCAAGACCCGCCCATCCCTGGCCCCTGCTCTCCCCACTGAGTAGCCAACAGGCTCCTCTCATGGCCTCTCTGCAGCCTTGCTCCTTGCACCCCCACTAGGGAAAGGCAGCCCCAAGAACAAGATGCTTACCAGTGAGCCCTCTGGGTCCTCAGGCCTGGGAAGAGGCAGTGGCTGGCCAGCCTGGTTTTAAGCGCCCGTGTCCGCCTCCCACATTACTGTCTGGAGCAGCTCCAAGATTCCTAGCAACTCGCATAGGAAACCTATTCCCTCTGCTCCCAAGACCCCTGGGGATTTCCCCCTACCCTGGTATCCAGAAGCAGCTATTTCCTGTAGCAGGTCACAGTCCTGTGGCTGTCAGGACAGACACCCAGGAGAGTCTGGCTTGAGCCACCCATGGTCCAGGGCTCTTCACCCGGGACAGACGTCTAGAATCCCCTTGCTGGCACAGTCCCCCTTCCTGCTCCACAGCAGGTCTTAGAAGAGTCCTTCAGCCCTGGCTCCTGCGGTTTTCTAGCTCTCAGTGCCTGCTTCTGCTTCATTCTGTGTCTCTCGGCTTCAACCCAGGGGCAGCCACGGGAGCCAGGTAACCCTCACCATCCTCATCCTCTTCCTGCTTTTCCCAAGCTATCAGCTCTAACTTTCTCTGAAACTTATAAAACCCTCTCTGGAGATACTGCAATGTTACCTCCCCATGTCTAGCTGGTCTTTCTGGTCTAAGTCACTATTGAATTGGGAAATCATGAGGCCTGTGGGTAGAGAGATGCAAGCTGCTGTTCCAGCTCAGCAACTTTGTAGCTGTGTGACCCTGGACAAGTCACTACGCATCTCTGTTTTCCTATGTAAAACATGGAAAGAAGATCCTCTCCTCTCTAGTGTGGTGAGAAGCTCCTGGTAAGAAGACACTACAGAAACTAAAGCATATGCAATAACATGGGTTAGAGAAACATGTGCCTCAGTGGGTAACATCACAGGCCTGAGTCCTGGGTTCAAATTCGGGCTCCCCCACCACTAACTCATCACTTTAGGAAATTTGCCTGCTTCTGAGTTGTTAGGATTCAATGAATTAATGCGTGGGTAACACTTAGAGCAGCAGTAAACAATGCTAATAAAGCTAATAAAGAACAATGCTAATAAAGAAATGATCACTAACCTCTGTGGGCTCCTCACAGGTCACAGGTGACTTTACTATTCTCTATTCTCTACTTCCCTTTCCCCAGCCTCCACCCCACATCTTTCTGAAAAGACTTGGGGGTGACTTCCGCCTCTTCTCACTGCTGACTCTGTCTCCCTCCTCCTGTCCTGGTGGCATCAGAGAGGAGGCCTCCTGTGGACCCCGTGAGTGCTTCTCTCCTTGGGACCTAACCCTGAGCTCCCCAGGGGCCCTGTGAATTCAATTCAGTGCAAAAAATATCAACCTAGTGTCCAGCACACACTGGGCCTGGGACAAACCCCATGAAGGCACCCAAGAAATGCACACACTGTCTGGCTGTGACAAGTGCTTCGGGCGAATCCTCTCTGCTCTGTATTAGTATTTCTCCTTTTCAACCAATTCCCGTCTGCCTACAAGTACTCGCCTCACCATGCTGACAAACAACCCAAGCCAAAAATTTTAAAAGTAAATTCAACGCCCCCCGCCTTGCCTCTCATGACCTCTTTCTCCAGCTTTCATTTTGCTCTGAAAGCCAACTTTGTGCACAGAGACGCCCCCACTTCCGCCGCGCTCACTCTTGACCCTTTGTGGCTTGGCTTCTGCTCTGGCATGGCTTGCAGGTTTGGGTTCTCAGTCTCTCAGCCGGCCTCACCTCTAAGACCACCTCCTCCTCCCCCAAACTCTCTTCCAATGTCCTTCACAGAGTCCAGTGTCCACTGCCCACAAATACTTGGCCCCCCTCTCCCCAGGAGCAGACATTTGGTTTCTCTCAGGGATCTGTTCTCAAGAGATGCCTTCTCTCTTTGCTCTACCCTGGGTGAGCTTCTGGCATCTGGGGATCTCAGCCCTATTACTATGCAGGTATCTGGGTGGTGCATTGGGTCGGGTGCCAGTTTTGCCTCAGCGATAACACTCAATGAAGAAATGATGAGATACAGGACTGAGGAGAGAGTGCCATGCCAGGACCAAGAACCCAAGCTTGTTTAACCTCTTTGAGTCCCAGTTTTCCCACTGTAAAGCAGAATAATCCCAGAGAGCCTGGCTTCAGTCAGGTATTGTGATAATCCAATGAGGTCAGGCAGAGGGCGCCTGGCATCTCCTTGCTGTTGTTAGTGTCTTCCTAGGAGACTGAGAAACCCATGAGAGTAAATGTGGAGTCTGCAGCACCTCGGTCCCCAGCCTGCCTGATATTCTAGCTAAGCGACCCTCGGGGACCTCAGAAGCAAATACCTGAGCTCTTTTAGGACCCAGTTCACCTTCTCCAGTAAGAGATCCAGGCATTGGCTCACACTTCCGAGATTAAAGAGATCATGTTTCCCAACTGATGTTCCTCAACTGTTTCCACTCCCAGCAGAGAAGACTCCAAGGGTGGGGGACAGGGTGGGGGGATTAATTTTCCCATCGTTTCTGGTTCTAGCTTCCAAATCAGTGTCTCACTTATGATTGGTCCTCAAGAAATATTTGGGGAACGAATTAAGCACTCTACAAACATCTCTTTTTCTCTGACACTAGCTGGGTCTGTGGTATGGTTCTGGGATTGAAACCCCACCCAGGGCTGGAGAGGCATTAGGTAAGCAGACCGAGGGGTAGGTGTAAGTAGTGTGTCTGAGGTCACACAGCTAGTAGAGGGAAGACTCAGAACTGTCTGCCTAACCCACCTGTCACCCAATCCATGTTCTTCTGTCACACAGAGAGCCTGGGGATTGTGATTTTCACCAGACACCTGACCAGTGGGTCGTGTGATTTCCTTTCAGCAAATGCGGAAGTGAACGCTGTGTTCCTGCTGGCTGATGAGACTGTGGAGTTTAACTCATTGCTTGGTGCGTGGAGCTGGATTTGGTTATAAACTTTCATCTCAGGGCTATGAGCACCCTCAGGAAAGATCTGGCTTGGTCTTCGTAGTACTTTTAAAAAGTAATCTGTTGCCTATACCTAAAAGGTAAGAGATCACAGGAATCTAAACTTCCAGCTTCTCCTTAAAAGATCTGTAATCATGTGTTGGCCCTGGGTGCCTTCGTGACCACGTAGAAGCATTGCTTAGTTCTGCACGGGTGCTCGCTGCTCCTTATTGACCTACAGCTTACAGTTGCTCCATGCTTAACAGGCTCTCTAATGGCCTGCCAGGAAACCCAATCCCTGGCCCTAGCCCTGAACACATTTACCAGTGTCTTGGTTACTTTTCTCCAGTTGCTGGGACAAAATATTCAATGCCTGAAATTAAGGAAGGAAAGTTTTGTTTAGCTCACAATTTGTGGAGGTTTCAGTTCATAATCAGCTGGCTCCAAGGCAGGGTGGCATGGCACAGGGACAACACTTCAAGGTGGCAGAAGACAGAAAAAGCAGCAAGAACAAAAGAGAAGGACAAAAGGCCTCTTTTTATCCCTTATATTGTAAGGGGAATATCCCCTAGGCTGGGTGTTGCACTTATACCATCTTCCTGCCCTCCTCTTGCACGGGTTCAGGGTGTTTACAAAGACCCTGGCTCCTGGCTGAGTGGCTTAATCTTCTAAACTTCTCAAGGTGACACGGTGTATCAATCATAACAACCAGTGATGGAGCACCTAACTTCTTGAGAGCAGAGATGATCTCTTTAGCAAGTGTTGATCTCAGAGCTTAGTATGTAGTAGTTGCATAATAAATTGTGTGTGTTTGTGCATATTAGGACTACCCATTCCAGGCTGAAGGGGTCACTAGAAGAAGGGGCCCCCCTAACTAAAACTTGGATAGGCTGGAGGATGAGAATGTAAGGAAGGGCATTCTAGGCAGAAGGAACACTCTATGCAGGACCCAGAGGCACAGATTATAACAACTCATTCAGGGATCTACAGATTGATATAGCTCAGAAGTAGGCAGTGATATGTTAATCACCATTTAATAATTGATTCTTTGGGGGTAAAAAGCCCTTTTCTGACATCTTTCAAATTCCAAAGCATAAACATTCCTACCATAGAAAATGTCATGTTACTCGAATAAAATCACACACTGTGATTGGGAAGTGATGTCTGGCAGTACCATTACACAGTGTGTCCCTACCCAGGTCCAGGGAACATGGATGGTTTCAAGAACATATGTGATAGTAACATAATTATGAGGTGAAGAATTTTGAGTATTTGTTTTCTTTGTTTCTAATGCCATTTATCAGTTTACACAATTTAATTTTTAAATGATGCCTGCATATTAACAGCTATCTTGCAAAATTCCTGAAAACCTGATCTTCAGCCTATGTAAGTCATTATAAGCTGTGTCCTGTGCAATGCTCACCCAGGCAGGGGGCCACCACAGTGTAACATGGAGCAAGTTTCTTAACTACTCTGTGCCTCGGTTTATCAACATGCATAAGGGGGTCATTAATCTTACCTGTTCTGAGTTATCACACGGCAGGTATTTAGGTACATTATTAGGTCTCGTAAACATAGGCTGTTTTAGTAGGAAGGAGAGATGAGCCCCGCACTTGACTTCCCAGGAGAAGGAAGTGTATCTTATATGGTTAGCAGGATTTGGGCATGGCTGAAAGGGCTGGCTGAGATGCAGCTGGGCCAGTCACAAGGTATTATGGGGTCAGGGTTCAGCCCTCGTCCTGGGGCTGTCCCAGAGGGAACTTGATCAATGGCGAGATGATCTGAGCTCAGTGGAAGGGACTGCATACATCCTGCCCTGAGATCACACAGCTGATATTCACAAGGCCTGGGGAGTGACATAGTCCGTCATCACAGGTGGCCCCGTAAACCCAGTACCAGTCACACCATGGAAGCAGGAGTCACCATTGGCAGTGATAGTGGAAACATGGTGCCCAGAGCAGGAGCTCCCAGCAGAGCACACTCGGGGTGCCCAAGTGCTGAGCCCCCTCTGAGGTGTTTCTGGGAGAGCAGGAGACGTCTAGGTCACAGGAGACAACAGGGAGGGCACAGGAGACGCCTGGTTTTTGGAAGGTGGCTTAAGGGCACCTTTCTATCTCCAAATCTCTGAAGGGTCAAAGGAGTCACAGCTGCTTCACAGATGGCTTCAGATCGCAAAATCAACCCGAGGCACATCTGTGCGAATGGGTCAGCGTTTGGCTCGAGCCAAGACATATCATGGATCCTGGGAAGAGAATCAGCTGTCTTGGGCTGGTGAATTTTTGGTTCCCAGCAGGCATTTTTTATTTAATGTTTTTCAATAAAAGCAGCCTAGTGTGGGAGGTGGGGACAGAGTGGGTGGGACACATTCCCAGCTGACTGCTCTTGAGATAAAGGACTTTCCTTAAGGGCTGGATATATCAGTGACTTGTCAAAGCACATGAAATCTGCTATACCTATCATGAGGCCTAGATGCTATTCTGTAAAAATGTAAAAACAGACACATTTTGCAGATTTTTTAAAAAGAAGAAAATTATGTACCTCTCAGTTGCCGTGTAATGTGGAAGGAGCTGTCAAGTGTTTTGTGCTCCCTGCCTTCTGGACCCACCCCCACACCAGCATTTTACCCGTGTTCCAGAGTGTTGCAAAGAGCTGTATTTATGGAGTGGGGGACAGGTTGGCCAAGCCTAAAGTGCTGAGCGGTTTTGACATTGCACGACAGGGTATTTGTCTCTGCTATGGAATCTTCCGGTTCTCCTAGAATGCTTAGAAATTATGGATGGAGTCCTCGATTCTTTATACCCTCGTCTTACTTTAAATGCTACCTCTCCCAGGAGCTCTGCCCTAACTCTAACCCTTACCCAAAGTCACCCCAGCTCTTCCCTTCAAAACACTTTAACTCTCTTCACCTGTTTATCTGTTCATGACTTTCACCCAAGCCCTTTCCATTAGAATGTGAGCATTCACAAGCAGGAGAATTGCCTGCCCTGTTCTTCACATTATCAGCAAAGAACACGGA
This sequence comes from Dolichotis patagonum, assembly GCA_004027295.1. Classification (NCBI taxonomy): domain Eukaryota; kingdom Metazoa; phylum Chordata; class Mammalia; order Rodentia; family Caviidae; genus Dolichotis; species Dolichotis patagonum. The sequence goes on along the minus strand of PVJX010012940.1, from coordinate 29,716 downwards.
GCCTAATGGCAACTTGGTGGTTGACATTCACTTGTGGAATCACAGTGCTTGGAAAGCCATTCAGTCTGGAGGAAGCAGCATTTGGATTGGAGCCAGGGTGTGGACTGGTAGCCGGCTCCAAAGATAGACACAGCTAGCCCTTGCTGGGTGGCATTTTGTGACATGCACATGGTTTAGGTGGATGTCACAGCCATTCACAGTAACAGGCTCAGATCCTACTGTCACCAACAACTTGGCTAAAAATATGGGTCTGAATATTTAACCAACAGTGAGCACAAGTTTTATCTTACCTTTGAAAAGCCCAGTCAATTTAATTCAACTCAAGGAGCACACCACAGCCTAGCCATCCTCTTTGTTTTGTTTCTATTGTTTTCTCTACCTAGAACCTTCTTTGTTCTCTTTTTCTGACTGGCAAACGCCCACTTGTCCTTTTTTTTATTTTTTGGAAGACAGAGACATCTTACAGTAGGCCTTTGCTCTGGCTGCTGAGACCCAAGATGCGCCCAAAGATCTTGACTTAGAAGCTCAAGACACCTACAGTTTCCAGTCTGTTTCACTCTTCTCAATCCTGGGCTAACCCCAGAAACATCTGTTGAGTAATTTCTCTGGACAGAGTTCCTGTTAAAGCACCCTAGGAGACACATCCATCACCTACTATGTCACTGAGGGAACACCTAAAAGAGCCCTCACTTCACTTGCTTTTAATTCATTTAAAGATCCCCAATTTGGGAGGTCAAACATCTGGGTAATGTATTTTTTACTTCCTACTTAAGCTTTTTCTTGGTACTGGAGAGTGAACTCAAGTCCTTCATATCTCCTCTTCCCCTCCCCCTCCTCTCCCACCTTTTAAATTTTGCAGCAAGGTCTCACTAAGTTGCAAAGTTCCCTGGGCTGGGCTGAAACTTGCCATGCTCCTGCCTCACCCTCCCAGAGTACTGCGATTACAGGTGTGTGGCCCCTGCACCCAGCTCCCCACCAGCTTCACTGTGCATAACACATCTGATGTGTGAGTTATGATCCGTCACCTAGCTTACTTCTCACGGACCCAAGGCCACTTTTGCTGAAAACACTGACTCTTCCCTTGTGCCTCAGATGTCTGGCAAGTGCCTGGAATGGAATCAAGAGGTGTGGCCCCTGACCTCATGCCCTGTATGTCTCCACGCTGCCTTAGCTGTCAGCTCAGATTTTCTCAGCTCTGCATGCAGACATCTCGATGGCTCATTGGAGCTGGTATGTGTTTTCCCTCACCCCACCCTTGAGCTTTTTGCAGTCTCAGCAGCCCAAGCACCTGAAATGCAGAGGCTGCACCATGAGGCCCCTAGCAAACCACAAGACCAGAACATTCGCACAGCGTGATAGCACCAGCTGCAGAAGTACCTCAGCAGTTTCTGGGACAAGATGACTGCCCATTGGTCAGGTTCTTGCACAAGAAGGAAAACATCTTTTGAAACTGGGCCCATGGCCAATGAAAAATTACCAGACTTTAGCAGACCCCAGCAGATCAATAGAGGCTTGCTTCTCCCTCTGTTCAGAGAACAGTCTGGTCCCCTCTTTTGATCATTTTTGACTCCCTGTGGCTTGAGCTGAGGTCAGGCAGCTCAGATTGAAGTTCCAATAAATCCTCGCCTGGGTGCTTGCAACGTTTGACTCAGTCTCATTTCTATCACTTCCATACCCACAGTCTCCAGTAATACCCGCACTATGACTGCATAACCCAGCACCTGCCAGTTAGAAAGGAGAAATAGAGCAGGTTTTCCAAATGTCCAGTGCTAGAATAGCATCTGGACTCCTCCTCTCGACCTAGCAGGAGGCGTTAACTCTTCGGAGATGCCTGCCCTGAGCCTGCCCAGGCAGAGGTAACGACCGCCTCATCTTTGCCCACATCAACCTTCCTCACTTCTACAGCAGCATGTGGTGTGTGCTGCCAGACTCAGAAGCGCTGTTTCCACTGATGCCACATGTCCCGGCCACACCCTCTGCCACCCTTTCCAGCTTTGCTTTCTTCCTGCTACTCCCCAGGACCTTCCCGCAGCTTTCTTCTCTTTCCCTACTGCTGTGCATCTTTCTAGGCTTAACATCCTTATCCCCCAGTGACTGCTTGGCAAGCACCTTGCATGCAGGTGGGAGGAGACAGACGTAAGCAAGTAGAGAAGTGAAATGTGTGGTTCACTGGGTGGTAAATGCTGTGGAGAAAAATAAAGCAGGAAAGGAGTGCTGTGTGTGCACACGCATGTGTGTGCACACGTGTGTGTGTGTGTGTGTGTGTCCTTGGGGAAGGGTTGTGGATGCAACAGCAGCCACTTTCAATCTTCTAGGTAAAAAAGGTGACACTTGGATAGGGCCATGAAGGGTTTTCTTGTGAAGACTGTTCCAGGCAGGGGGAGGACCACATGTGAAGGCCCTGGGATAGAGACACAAAGAAGCCAAACCTCCCTTTGCTGCGTCTTCTTGTGAATTTGTCTTACTCTGAACTGGATGATCCCCCTCCCCCACAACTCTGGACTCTCCCAGGTCCTGGTGCTCTTCCTCATCTAAGCACCAATTGAGTTGGATTGCAAGCCCCCCCCCCCATACACACCCAGACTGGGAACATCTTGGGCATAGGAGACTGTATCTTTTGTTTTGTTAGTTCTAGGACCCTATTGGGGCATAATACATATTAACTAATTAAATAAATCATTGCATAGACAAATTAGACTGTGTACTTGTCTCAACCATCTGTCTTCTTGGAAATATTAGTATACTGTATAGGACAGATTTGGTCCTATAATCATATCTGTTGAATGAATAATAGAAATAGCATGCTGGTAGTACACACTGACATTCTGGGAGTCTGAGGCAGAAGGATACCAAGTTCAAGCCCAACCTGAATAGCTTAACTAGATCATGCCTTTAAAAATAAATAAAATAAAATAAAATAAAATAAAATAAAATAAAAGGTTGGAGATGTAGCTCAGTGCTAAGGCCCTGAGTTCAATCCCTAATATCACACACACACACACACACACACACACACACACCACAGAAGAAAGAGAGGCTAGAAAGAGAAGAAATATCTAATACAAAGTACAGTTAACATGCTAAGTTCTTCACATGGCTTATCTCATTTGATTCTTAAAAAGATCCTATGAGGTAGACACTACTCTCATACTGATAAATTAATTGGCCTAAAGTTGCCTCCATATGTATGTTAAGCTTAGCCAAGAAATTGCTTTGTAAATAGTGAATAGAAGCCTATCCTGACAGGCAAACAGGATGTTCTTACTAAGAATAGTAACCTGCTCTTATAGGAACCGAGTCTCAGCCAATCACAAGCATCCAACTGTTCAAACTACATTCAAATAAGACAGACATGAGCTATAACCAATCAAGCTATAACTGCCTCACTTCCTGGTGGGCACTTCCTTTTCTCTGGCTATAAATATTACTGGTGCCTGTGTGATGGGACTGGGCACCCTGAAACATTTCTGGTCTGCGCTACTGTCCAATTCTAGGTTCACAGCAGCAACAGCAAGTAAGAAAAGTCGATTAAAGTCTGCAAAAGTAGATTTGCTGTCATTTTCTCTTCTAGCAATATGCACCTTGCAGATTGGGACACTGAAGCCTGAAGAAGGCAGAACAGTGGCCCCCATATCACACAGCTGGTCAGTAGCAAAGCTCTGAAAGGACCCTGATCGGGCTGACTCCAAGGCCACACACGCTTGGCCTGAAGTGTAACAGCCTGGCGGGGGTCAGGGAGTGGAGGTAGAGCAGGGTTAGAGAGAGATGCGAGGAGTCTGTGAAAAGGTCTCCCGTGCTGCCAGGCATAGCACTGTGCCCATCTCTGGGCTCCTTTGTGTACTAAAGTGCCTGCCATGTGGTAGATGTTCCCAGTAGTTAAGTGATGTTAAATAGATGGCAGGGATTGCTTTTCCCAAAAGGGAATGCTTTCTTTCCTGGTTTGGGTTACCAGGAAATTCAGGCAAGGCCTCATGTTCACATAAATACAAGTCCTAACCTGCCCTGTTCAAGCACCACCACCACCCGCCAGCTCTGTCCCCCATTTTAAGGATGTTCCTCCATGTATCCTTCATCTTCTCTTTAGGTGTGACCTGGATTTGCCAACTGCCTCAGCCCTCAAGGTCCACCAAGTGACGGTTAGAGGACCACAGCAGCCCTAGGGAGGTTCTCCTGCCAGGACTGTGCGTGTCTGCCCTGCTCTGGGCCCCATCTTGGGCTCTTCAGATCCCACCTCCCTCTGCAGCCCGTTTGCCTCGTCTCAATTTGTGCAGTCGTGGTGCTGTAACTGACCTCTGTGACCTGGTCTCGGAGCCTGCTCCTGAGGCCTGTCCCCAGCGACAGTCTTGCCAGGCGGAACTTGTAGCCCCAGGTCCTGCAGCCTGTCCACATCCAGCCTGAACATTGGAGGCCACAGCCTGTGGATCTTGAAAGGGTAGATTTGTGGTTTCCGGAATCTTCAAGCAGTAAGTAAGAGTGAGATGAAGGCAGAGCCCAGAGATGTTGAGAAGAGATTGCAGCCTGGGCCTCTCCAAGTGTCACCCTACTCAGCTCCAGCTGCCTTTGCAGAGGAAGAAAACCCAGCAAAACCCCACCATGGCCCTGCCACCCTGCCCCGATTTATCCGGGTCACAGCCTTATCCACTTTGCAAGCCTTTGCTAATCCCTCCAGCCCCGAGAAGCCCCACCTGGGCCTCACAGCCTGCTAATGTCCTGGCTAGTGGAGGATTGGGGCTCCTTGAGCTTGGCTGGGATGGGACGCTGAACACAGAGCCCGGGAACTGGATGTCCAGGACCAGAGCCTGGGGGTGGGATGCCCATGCTGTAGGAAAACGGATCAGAGTGACTGGAGCCATCACAGAAGCAAACACACAACTGGAAGTGAGTTCTGAGAGTAGAGACCAGTGGCCAGAAATGTGCTGTGTCACTCATTTGGAAATCATTTGCTGAGTATCTGGCTAGGGCCAGAAATGCAGACGCAAAGTCCTTACCCTTGGAGAGCTTAGAGTTCAGTCCCAGAAGCTGCATGTGAGCAAAACCATTGCAGGAGCAAGGAATGACTAAGCCCAGAGCAGTAGATAAAAGAACAGCAGCTCCCTGCCAGGCCAGCCAGAGGTTGCAAGGAATAATAATAGCTGCTGAACAATCGCAATACTGGTGATTAACACTTATTTGGTGCTTACCATGTGCAAGGTGCTGGGCCTAGCACAACACCTTACGTTATCCCATGTATCACAGACATTAACTCCAAAGCGGAATCAGTCAGTTGGATGGCCCAAGAGCCCCTTGCTAACCAGAGGCTCTGTGATCTTACAGGGACTCAATGTCTTTTCAGATTGGCAGCTGCTAGTTTGATAGAGTTCTTGACACAGTACAGATATGAGCTCTTTTTCTTTCTCATAGTCGGAGGGCGAGGGAGAAGGGAACCTTAAAAGGTAGAAATGTATGCAGTCAAAAGTGAAACTCACTCAGAGTTCAACAAAAATAACTGTTACGAACACTTTCCATTTTCCTTTCTTTTGATTTCTGTCCATACTGGCCTTTAAACAAAGATTTAAAACTTTACAGATTAAGTTAAAAATCCTCATTATCTCATCTCCCCTCTATTTCTAATTTTCTTTCCTTTTCTTCCCAAAGACAACCAGATGGTGAAGTTGATGAGAATTCTGTCGAGTTTTGATACTCCTGCAACATATGCATCTCTATTAATGATGCATAACACTGTCGCCTGGCTTCCATTTCACATAAATGGAGTGACAGTTACCTTAACTTGCTTTGTTAACTGATTCTGTACTGATACTTTTAGATCTGACTTATTCTATAGTATATAATGGAAAGTATAATGTTGAGTTACACAGTAATTACATTTTCCCCAAAATTTTACTTTGAAAAATTTTAAATCTGAGAATTTCCAAGACTAATACTATAACACTTCATCAGTTGTTAACATTTTTGCTATAATTGCTTTACTTTTGCCTCTCATTCTGTCTCTGTCCCTGTCACACACACACACACACACACACACACATTATTTGAGGATAAGTTACTAAATAATCTCTATCCTTTTGTTCAATTGGTTTACTTTTTCCCAGTCCAGAATTCAAATAAGAATGCCTCTCAATTTGGGTTTTTCTGTTGGCTTCCTTGTGATCATCAGCCTAACTAATTTCAGTAGGAATACAGTGTAGGTCAAATTGTTGCCCAGAAATCACAAACTGCCAGCCTGGGACACCAATGGCCCTCATCCCTCTGGGCTCCAAATAGCCCTCAGACCTTAATGGTACAGCGTCAAACCGTGTGTTACCAATTGTTGCCGCTGGCCTCTGTCTCTGGCACTGCCCTGGCTTACAGCTGCTGTGCAGAACTAACATTCTCCACCGCCAGTCTCTGCTAACTGTTGCTGATGGTCTTTGGAACTCTTCAGGGATAGTGGCCCTCAGTGTTTATAGTTCTTTTTCCTCACTGTGGTACTGGGTAGGGATCGAACCTCTAACCACGCTACCAGGATAAGGATTCTGAGCAGATTTTCAGGCCTGCCCCAGCCCATACTTCCCAAGAAATTAATCACAAGCAGATTTATAGGACCATCAGAGCGAGGCTTTATTGGAACAGGGCCTGTGATATAGCACAAGGTAGGGGGTGTGCATGCATAAGAGGAAGCCCTCTTAGCCCAAATAAAAGCATGAGGAATGCTGTCTGCATAAGAACCACAGGCCTGTGATTGGTCCAAACTGGTCCAAAATCAAGTTTTCTGTTTCTGGCAAAATAACATCACTGGTATTTTAACTTGTCTTCTCTGGCTGTTAGTGCAGATGAGCACTTTGGCATATGCTTCGTGGCTGTGTAGATGTCCACCTTCATGAACAGACTGTTCATATCTGTGTTAACTACTTACTAGTCTAATTACTGAAATGCAGGTTGAGCAAAAATTGCATAGCCTTCGTTAATTTTTGTAAGATAATATAACAGGAAGTATAAAAATGACAATTTTATTAAATTTATTCAATGTAAGAGTCAACTGGTTGAAATGATACTCTCTGAGTGGAGTGAAGCTCACAGTAAGCTGTTAAGTAGTTCATTCTGGTCTTTTTGCCTTCACCGGCACCCTTACCCTTCCCTTCCCTGCTCTGCTGTGTGGGAGAGTTGGGGTGGAGCAGGGGAATGGGCTCCCTGGGCTCTGGAATGAGCTACTTCCAGGCGGTAAGAAATTGGTGGCCAGGACAAAAACCTTCTGTGATATGTGTTGCAAATATATTCTCTAAACATACCAGTTGTTCTTTAGCTTTGCTTGTATAAAAACTTAATCTGCTTTTAGCATCTTGTTTGAAAAGTCCTTTATGAGCCTGGGAACATTAAGATAGCTTTCTTAAGTCTCTTCTATTCTAAATTTTTAAATTTTTATACTTGCAACTTTAATCCTTTAATACGTTTCAGTTTACTTTGGAGTGTAGTATTAGTCTGGAATTTAATACTATTGTTAAACAGCCCAGCCTTTCCCCATTGTTGATGATTCACAGTGCTGAGGATGGAGCCCAGAGCCTCCGGCTAGACAAATACGTGATTTTCCACTGAGCCACGCCTCCAGGCCCCTCCCTTCCATTTGAATGAATTCTCTATCACGTAAGTTTCCACCTCTGTAGGTCTATTTGTAGATATTATTTATGTTGCTTTGATCTGTTTTTCTATATTTGCACTGATATATTTCTGCCTGATCGTTATAATTTTTAAAAAAACAGGTGTGGTGATGCCCACCTATAATCCCAGTACTTGGGATGCTGAGGCAGGAAGACCACCATGGGTTTGAGGCTAGCCTGAGTTACACAGCCAGTTCAAATCCAGCCTGAACTGCATAGTGAGACCCTGTTTCAAAAAAAATTTTTTTTAAATCTTCACATATACTAAGGAAAATCCTTCATTTCTAAAGTTATTTCTTGGTTATTCTTAAACCTTTATTTTTCCATATGAATTTTAGAATCCGTTTTTTAAATTTCATGAAAACTATTACAGGGAGTTTCCATTTTTATTATAATTGCCTTATATTTCATAGATTATTCGGTGATACTCTTGCTGTGAACGTAAAACATTCTTACTCTCTATTTCTTCTTATAAGTTTTTCAATAAGGTTTTGTGATTTTTCTTCATAAAGGTTTGCATACATATTTAGATGTCACATATATATTTCATATTATCCTATGAATCCTGTATTTTTTGTTATTATGAATGGCAGTTTTCCCATTACATTTTCTGATGCTTATTTGTCATAGGAATCCCAACCACAGACTGAAAACATGAGTCAAAGTAAACCACTCCTCTTTAAGTTATGAGTGTTGAGTATTTTGTCTCAGCAAGGGGAAACTTATAACTAAGACAAGAGCCACCAAATATTTCTGTTTCTACTGTCCAGTACATATCATATTGGAGAGGATGTGATGGTCCCTCCTGGCATTGCCCAGCTAATGGCTACTTTGCGGATGGTAAAGACCTGATGCTCATGTGAAAAGGTGTCATAAGCAAGTGGCAAATGTGAGGCCCCACCTCTTAATGATCCCACCCTCTCCTAATAGTGCCATACTGGAGACCAAGCTTCCAGCACATGAACCCTTAGTGTACAAACCACATCCAAACCAGAGTAAAAACCTTTCCAACTGTGCTTACTTTATTGCTATTCTAAGCACGTTCATTCCAAGTCAGAGTCTAGCTGTTCTTATTCTGGGAAAGGTTTCATGTTTCCAGCTGCATCTCCCCCAACCCGCATGCTCATGTCTCACTTGGACCGTAGACATTCCCCTGCTTTCTAGCTGCCTGACTTCATGTCTTAAAGCTAAGGAGGAGTCTAGATCCAGGGTGCATATCCTCTCCTTTGTAGGTCAGAAACCTTAGAATGCTGAGAAGAAATAGACATAGGCAGAGGCCTATAGAATACGTTCTTTCCCATACTTCTACCCCAATCTCCACTGATCCCACATGGACTCATAGACACCTGTTTGGAGAAGTTCCTGGTTCCATTCTGGAAGCAAAAGATATAAGCACAGAAAGTAAATTAAGACAATGACTGAATGGACAGCAGCACTAACCAGGGAACCTAATTTTCATGTGGGAGTATAAAGTTCTTGATTTAAACCAAGCACAAACTCTGTAAGAAGCCATGAGTAAGTATGTCCTTGGGCCATCCTTGGTCCTTTTCAGCTGTGGGTCCTGGGCTCTAATTGAGGTCTAGAATTCACCTCACTGCTTTACTACTTGGTGTCTAGAAAGGGCCCTCTGTATCTATGTTAGCATTTGTTCATTTGTTCATTCACTGAATGCATTGACCACGATCCTTCCATTCAGCAGGCCCTGTGCTGCATGCCAGGGGACTAAGAAGGACAGTGGCTTACCATCTTCCCTTGTCAACTCATAGCAGAGCCTTTCTGAGATTTCATCTCAGAGGAGAAGCGGCACTTGCTTTGATTATCCTAAGGCCATCAAAGATTGTCCCCTCAGCGTTTCCATGCTTACCCCCTGTATTCTAGAGCTCTTCATTAGGTCTGAGTTGAAGGACAGATTTTTTTTTATACTTTTCTGTAGTATGACAAGGGGGTGGATATAGGAGAGTAAAATGCAGAAAAGTCTCCCGTCTAATATGAAAGACTAGTCCACATTCTCAAGGGTTAGGGATTTAACAGTTCTTGGGGGTTTCAGTCCATACTCAGTTGGCTCCAAGGCAGGGTGGCATGGCGAGGCAGCCCTTCACAGCTGCTGCAAATGGCAAAAGCAAAAGCAAAAGTCACACCTTCTTCCCAGCATTACACCATATCCTGGCTCTACCTCTGGGTGGGTGAAACACTCCCATCACCAATCCGAACTCTAGACAGCAAACCAATCACAAATGCTAGATTCAGTCACCTCCATGACTGAATGAGGCTTTGGGGAGACATTTAAATAAACCACAACATTCCACTCCTGGCCCCCCAAAGAATCATGTTCTTCCTTTTATACAAAAGACATTTGATCCATCCCCAAGAGTTGCCACAGTCCTAACAGTTTCAGCATTGCTGAGAAGTCCAAGTCCCAAGTCTCCTCCAGATCTAGGGCAAACTCTTAACAGTAACCCCCTGTACAAATGAAACAAGGTTAAACATTTCCAAGATGCCAAGGCACAAGACAAACATCACTATTCCAAAAGTTACAAACAGGGGAATACAAAGCATTGGAACCAAAGCAAGACCAAAATCCAGCAGGGCGAACATTAAGTCCTGGAGTTCCATGCTCAGCGTCTGAAGCAATCTGGTTGTAAGCTCCAAGAGGCTTGGGTGATTCTATCCCCCATGGCATTTCAGGGGGTTTAACTCTTGCAGCTTCTCTCTGAAGCCCCCTCTGCTCAGTCTTTGCAGCTTTCCTTGGATGATCCACGTTCCTGGCTTTTCCAAACTTCTGAGGTCTTCACTGCACCTTTGGCTTCACCCTTGCATCTTTACATATTGCCCTCTCAGGGGCACACTGCTTGGACTCCCAGGCCTTTTGCAATCAAGGTGGAAGCCATCTTACCCTCAGAATTTGTGCATTTTCCTTGCACCTAAAACTAGTGCCATATGGATGCCACCAAGGTTTGCTGCCAGCTGGAGCAGTAGCCAGGCTTTTCTCTCTTTGGCTGTAGGGGTCGAGTACCTGGATCGCTGGGCTCTGTGAACCTGATTGTGAGGAAAATGTTTTTTATGCCACCATTCTGGAATCTCCTGTGGCCTCTGTCACCACTCTGGAACATGGCGCTTTGTGGCTTTCTTATTTGAGCAGTCTTTCACTTTTGGTGGTTTGAGGCTACAAAAGGGGAAGACCCACTGCTTCCTGGGATAGTCCCAGGCCGTATTTTTAATTTTTCTGTTCCTTCTCATCAATTGAGGTTTCAGCTCTATCTTTATAGCCCACAGCTTTACTAGAGTTTTCCTTTTGGCCAAACCCACAACGTTTTAAATTATCATGCTGGGTTCTTTGCATTTGATTCACAACATAAATCTGGCTAAAGACACTTAACAACAGCCATGTCACCGACTCAATAATCAATTGCCTTGAAATTTCCTTTGCCAGATGAATCAGCCTGCTGGCCTTAATCTCAGTGTCTGGGAAAGTCTCTGGACATAAGTGAAATGCAGACAAAATTTCTGCCAAGCCATAACAGGTATCATGTGGAGTCCAAAAACCAATGCAGTCTTTCTTCCCAGCGGAAACCTCCTGAGCCTGGTCTGTACTGGTAGGCTGTCTATCAGCCTTCTGGTCTCCTGAGCTCTGACCAGAATCTCCCCTACAGAACAGCCCAAGCTGTTCCAGGTGTAGTCAGGTGACAGCTCCGCACCTTTCCAGATTCTGCCCACAAGCCATTCCCAAAGGCTCTCGAACCACATGGTCAGGTATAGTCGCAGCACCCCACTCCTCTGGTACCAAAGTCTGTTTTAGTTACTTTTTACTCATCACTGAGACAAAATATCTGATGCCCAAAGTTAAGGAAGGAAAGCTTTATTTCTTACAGTTCTTGGTTGTTTGAGTCCATACTCAGTTGGTTCCAAGGTGGCACAGTAGAGCGTGTCAGGGCAGCCCTCCATGGCCACTGAAAACAGCAAAAGTGAAAGTCAAAAGCTTTAAAGGAAAAGCAAAAGCCACACCTTCTTCCCAGAATTACACTGTATCCTGGCTCCACCCCTGGGTGGGTGAAACACTCCCATCACCAGTTTGAGCACTAGACAAGGAACCAATCACAAATGCTAGATTCAGTCACCTCTATGACTGAATGAGGCTTTAGAGAGACATTTAAATAAACCACAATACAAGATGAGAGGCCAACAGTAATCTGACCCTGCATACCTCCTTGCCCGCATTTGGTTCTCTGTGCTGTGGTAGACTGATCTTTTCTCCCTCTTCAACTATGTCCTATTCTTCTTTGAATATGGTCAAGTATTTGCAGATTCTTGTGCCTAGACTGCCCCCAAAGGCTACTCTTAGTGCATCAGCCAGTGTGTGATGTAAGAAGAAATATCTGTAGTAGGATATTGCACCCTACAGTCATTGGGGGTAGCAGAAAATCATGTCTGAGGTTGAGTTTCCAGAAAAGATGTTCAGAGTCACATCAAAGAGCCAGTCTGTCTGTTAAGGCAGCTACTGTTTCTGCATGGCCAGGAGTTCCTCATCACATCACAAAAATGTTAAAGCTTCAATCACCAGAACCAGGCCTCGATTACTACAACCTATAGTAGCAAATCAGTCCCATAAACCCTGCTCATTTTCCCATTTGCTCAGTTCTAATTTCAAATCTGGAGCAAATCTATTTGATAAGCACCAGATAGAATGGACGTGTAGTAATTTTATCACATTTCACTGAACCAATTTTGTGTACCTTAGTTACTTTTCTCATTTGCAAGACAAAATACCCAATACCCACAAGTTAAGAGAGAAAAGGTTTATTTAGCTCACAGTTTGTAGAGGTTTTGGTCCATAATTGGCTGGACCCAAGGCAGGGTGGCTTGGCAGAGGGGCACCACAGACAACAGTTCAAAAAGGAATTTTAACAATGTCTTTATGTCCCTTTTATCTCATCCAGACTACTTAGGGCGGGTAGCACTCACACCTCTAACCCTAGTGCCCTTGAGCCTAGCATTGTACCATGTATCAATTCCAGCATCACGTACTCTAGATTCACCCACCTCTGAAAAAGCCCCACCTATGACTGCAAGAGGCTTTAGGGGGACATCTAGACACAAGCCATAGCAGTATAACAAAAAGATTCTTCACTCTACTACTACTGTCTTTCGTCTCCTGATAAAGTCAGTCACAGGAGGAATTGCTACTCTTAGCACAATCTGAAAAACAACTTATCAAGTCAAGAAGCTACTACTTCCTGGAGGTGAGGTGAAGATTCAATACCGCATCCACATAATAGATTTTTCCACTCCTGACTCTCTCAACCATCAGATTGGTTTTGGATTCAAGCTTCATATACTGAGTCTTATTTACAGAATTTGAATCTCCTTTAGCAACTTAGTTGCAAGAGAGACCAGGCATACTATTTACAAGAAACTTACTTTAAACATGAGATACAGACAGACTAAAAATAAAGAGGTAGGAAAAAACCACCATGCTAATACTAATCAAAGAAACAGGAGCAGCTGTGGTAATTTTAGACAGAACAGACTTCAGAGCAAGGAAAATTATCAGGGATAAAGAAAGCATTACATAATGATCAAGATCAGTTTTTTTTAAAAATCAGTGGTAGAGCAGATTGATCCCATAGCCTTATGCTAAGCTATAATCCCAAGTCTTTTTTAAATTTCATTTTTTTAATATTGAGAGAAGATTTCACTAAGTTTCCCAGCCTGGCTTCCTGCCTCAGTCTTCTAACTATCTGGGATTACAGGTATGTGTCACTGTGTCCAGCTCAGTCCCTTAATAAGACATAACGGTCCTTCATGTGTATGTACTAACAACAAAGCATCAAAATGTGAGCTAATAGAATGGAAAGGAGAAACAGAAAAATGCATATTATAGTTAAAGGTATGCCTCTCTCACAGGAAGGGACAGAGCCAGCACGAGGAGAGCCAGTAAGAACATAACCGAGCTGAACAATATCATTAATCAGCAGGATTCCAGTGACATTTATAGAATACTTTATCCCAGTAGAGCAGATGACATATTCTTAAGCTTGTTTGGCTGTTCACCAGTGTAGACCATATTCTGGACCATTAAAGACACTTTAACAAATTGAAAAGAATGTAAATCATATATGTATGCTCTCAGATCACTGTGGAATTAAACCAAAAATCAGTAACTAGTTACCAGTTAGCTAGAAAAATCTAAAATTAATTGATGATGAAAAGGTATAGTAGTAATACAGAAAAGTGAAGCTCCTTTTGGAATATTAGTACATGCATATTACATTTTGATTATTTTCAACCCATTGCTCCTCCTCCTCCCTTTCTTCCTCCTTCCCCTGGCCCCTTCCCTATCTCTAAAAATCTACCTTCCAGATTTTAGTCCTCTTCTTTATTTTATTCATTTTTTAGATTTCTCATATAAGGGTAAATATGTGATAAATAATTTCATTAATCTAATTTATTACACTTAACATCATAGCTTCCAGTCCCATCCATTTCCTTACAAATGACAAGATATTTTTCTTTAAGGCTGAACAATATACGATTTTGCATGTAAATATGTGTCACATTTTCTTTGCTCTTTTTGCTCAGAATTGCTTGGGCTATTCTTGGTCTCTTTTGTTTCTGAGGAGAACCAAAGTGCAAAGCTCTTTAGGAATTGGCAGTTTGACCCTGGCAGCATGGGGGGCAGGCAGGGTCCTCCCAGGGAGCCCACTGAATCTGTAGATTGCTTTTGGTAGTATGACAGACAAATTTTTTTGTTGTTGAGTCCTTATCTGGTTTTAGTATCAGGTAATTCTGATTCATAGGTAATTCTGGGTCATACTGCAGTCCCATTTGTTGAGTCTTACTATTCATTTCTGTGCTACTAGAGTCCTAGTCAGGAATGTTTTGCCTGTGCATATGGCTCCATTCATCTGTTGATGGACATGTAGGCTTCCATAGCTTAGCTATTGTGAATAATACTGCCTATTTCTTTTAGGACTGTAACAAGGAGTGATATAGCTAGATGAAATGGTATTTCTATTTTTAGTTTTTTTGATGTCTCCAGACTGATTTCCATAATGTTTGTACTATTCTGAATTTTTGCTAACAGTGCAGAAATGTTTTTTATTTTCCTCAATATCCTCATTAGCATTAGCATTCATTGTTTTTTATGTCCTTGAAGATAGCTGTTCTGATTGGTGTGAGATGGAATCTCAATGTAGTTTTGGTTTGCATTTTCCTAATGATGCAATACACTGAGCATTTTGTATACTATAAGCCATTTGTTCTTCTTTGGAGAAATGTTAAATTGGATTGATTTGCCTATTTATTTGTTGATTGAGTTATTCGAGGGTTTTTGGAGTTAATGTTCTTGGAGTTCTTTATGTATTCTAGATACTACTCCTCTATCAGAAGAATGACTAGCAAGGATTTTCTCCCATTCTACAGATTGTCTTTTCACTCTGTTATTTCTTTTGTGGTGCAGACTCTTTTGAATTTATTGTAGTCCCATTTGTTGAATCTTACTATTATTTTATGTGGCATTCCTAGTCAGGAATTTTTTGCCTATGCATATGGCTTCAAATATTTCTCTGTACTTTCCTCTAGCAGGTACAAAGTTTCTGGTATTTTGTCTAAGTTTTTGATCCATTTTGATTTGATTTTAGTATAGAGTAAGATGTAGGGATCAAGTTGCAATCTTCTGAATGTAGATATCCAGTTTTCCCAGAGCCCTTTGTTAAAAATGATGTTTCTTCTCCAGAATATATTCTGGGATTCTGTCAAAAATCAGATGGTTGTTGTTTCTATGTCTTCTTTTCTGTTGTATTGGCCTGCATGTCTGTTTTTGTGCCAATATCATGTTGTCATTGTTACCATATCTTTGTAGTATAGCTTGATACTGGTTATTATTGGTTATTGTGATGCTCTCCAGCATTTCTCTTTGTTTTTTATTTGTTTTGTTTGTTTGTTGTCTTCTTGAGACAGGCTTTCACTATGCAGTTTGTAGCTAATCTGGCCTTCAATTTGAATGATCTTCCTGCCTCACCCTCGAGTGCTGGGATTACAGGTGTGTGCATTGCTCTTTTTGCCCAGGATTGCTTTAGCTATTCTTAGTCTCTTTTGTATCTGAGAAGAACCAAGTTGCGGAGCTGTTTAGGATTCGGTAGTTTGACGCTGTGGCAGATTGGGCAGGCAGGTTCCTCCCAGGGGTTCCACTGACCTGTAGATCACTTTTTTTCCTTATTTTATTTTTTTATTTTAAAGAGAATAAAACAAAAGAGGACAGAACAAAGCAGATCAGAACAAATCAATATAAGCAACCCAGCACTTTACAACAAGACAACCGGATATTAACAGTTGCTACCATAATGTCTCTTTCTTTGTAATAGTTGAGCATGGCTTCACATACAATAATATCAAACATAACAAAATAGTATAAAACCATTCAAGAGAATGAAAGAATCACAGGGTATTCTGAACCAAACAACAGAAAATGAACAATGGCTACTATAATATCTCATTTTCCATAAAAAATTTGTTTATACTATCACATATATTAAAATCCAATAAGACACAACATGATAGAACCAATGGTAATAAAAGAGCAAAAACATGGTAGGACTTCAAACCAAGGCAATATTAAATCAGCAATGGCTGCCATAATATTTTGTTTTCTTCAAAATAGCTGTTCATACCATAACATATAAAAAAGTCAAACAAAACAGAATAAAACCATTCCAACTGATGAATGAAAACATTAAAAAGCTTCAAAGCAATGTAATGGGTAATCATAGTCACCATAAAATCTTATGTACTCTTCTTATTTCTTACACTAGAGAGACTATATGGTATTTACACATGAGAGTTTGGTTTATTTCGCTTATGAGTATGGTCTCAAGTTGCATCCATTTATTTATAAATATCTCAAATATAATCATTCTTTATAGCTGAGTAGTATTCCATTGTATAAAAATACCACAACTTTTTTATCCCTTCCTCAGTTGATGGGCACTTAGGTTGTTTCTAAGATCTGGCTATTACAAATTGTGCTGCTATAAACATGGGTGCACATATATCACCGTAGTATGATGTTTTCAGTTCTTCTGGGAATATGCCTAGAAGTAGAACAGCTGGGTCAAATGGGACTTCCAATCCCAGCTTTTTTGAGGAATCTCCAGACTGACCTCCACAGTGGTTGCACCAGTCTACACTCCCACCAACAGTGTAGATCACTTTTGATAATTTAACAGTAAAGGGTCAGCCTGCCCCCCGGAACCTGTTCATGCTTGGGTTGCAAGAAAAGAAACTTTCCAGAACTGTTCCAACCACAAAAGTCAACCCTGCCTGGGGCAGTACCTGATGATGACCATGTCACACTCTGCTACTCACACCTGGCTCACCTGCAGAGCTCCCCCAACCAGAACAACCCTTAAAAACCCTTTCCACAAGCCAGAGGCTGTCTCGGTCCACAAGCAGTCCACCCCTACCCCTACCCAATAAAGCTTCTCTCTTATGGCAGAATGTCTGGTCTGGTTTTGCATGGGTTCCGGTGCATCATTGGTGCCAAAACTTGGGAGGGATTCCTAGGTCAACTGGCCAGTCCCTCCCAACCAGGGGGCTCCCCCCTTGGCCTGCAGCCGACTGACCCTGTGTGGACCATGAGCCCCAGACCATTCTCCTGCTGCTTCAGCATCCAGATACTTCAAAATTGTGAGTGAGTTACATTTATGTCCTCCTCCTCCTCCTCCACCTCCTTTTTCTTCTCCTTTTCCTCTTCCCCCTCCTCCTCCTTCTCAACTCCAACTCCTCTTTCTATCCTTCACCCATATTTCCTCCTAGATGCTCTGGGACTTACCAACCACTTTCCCTTGTTTCAACTCTGTTCTGGAGTGGGTCATTACAGAGCTCTTTCAGGGCGCTTTCCAAGACTTCATGCCTGATGAACTTGCCTTTTGTACTTTCATTTTCTTCTTTCTCTTTTTTTTCCCCATGAAGGTAATAGACCTCTACAGCATGGCTCATCTACACTTCTGGGCTTCCTGCCCCTCACTAGAAAGTTGTGCAGATACACCAAGCTGCTCCTCCCTCTATGCTCGACCGCCTTCTCTGAATGAGGCTGCCTGCTCAGAGAGCCTGTGGTCCTGCATCCCTTTTGGGACTGTCTACGGATGATTCTTGCCTTCAGCCTCCTCTACATCTCAGTGCTTCTACTCTGCCTCTTCCACACTATGGGGAACAATCAGTCCTCTTCCCCTCTGAACCCTCAGTCTTCTCTCAGTCTTAACGTCTCTCCTCTGCCTCATTTCAACCATGGACAATGTTCCCTCTTCTTCCCCCTCTACCCACACTTCTGTCCTCACTTGCCTCAAGTCTGTTCTTTGCTCCCCTCTCGGCCTCACAGAACTCAAACCCACAGGCCTCACCTCTCTCTTCCAGTCAGTTTAACTCCTCTATAAGCTGAATAATAGCTCAATTTAGCCCCCCAAAACTTTAATATCCTCCGGCATTTAGACAACTCTTGTCAATGCAATGGACAGTGGTCTGAGGTGCCCTATGCCCAAGCTCTCTTTGCTCTTTGCAATGGGCTCCCTTCCTTCTGCACCATCCTTCTCAGACCCATCTGACCCTCCACACTGCCTAAACCCTTACCTGATGGTCCCACTGACTTTAATATCTCTCCTGCTCTCCCTCCCACCATGCCCACAAAACTCCCCTTGTTCTCCACTGCTGCCATCTTCTCCTCTAATCTACATTTATGTTCTTTCTTTTCCCCTCTGATCTATTTGCACTTCCACTCTGTCACCTCAACAAAAGATTAAACTCCCATTTTATTAAGAACACCAGACATTCAGACTAAATTCAAAAAGTCAGACCTTGGTCCTCAGTCCCCCTAGGGAGACCTCGTAGGTATGACTTTCCATGTCTTCAACAGTAGACAAAAACAAGACAACCTTTAAAACGTTATATTCCAGGACAACCTTTGAAAAAAAAAAAAGGCTGCATTCTAAGCTAAACTCCAAGGCCAACTTCTGGCTTCAAAGGTTGCAGTAGCAGCGGCACTGGGCACTCTGAGCTCAAGATAAAACACAGGCCAACACCCCCTCCCCACCATGCTTCAAATGTGGCAGAAAAACAACCCTGGACATGAGCCTGCCCTGCCCTACAGCCACGACTAGAAACTGGTCCCATCTGTAACCAAGAGGGCCACTGGAAGTGTGACTGCCCTGTCTGCCAGGCAGTGGGTGAGTCATCACCTTCCCTGCCCTCACAGGATAGGACACTGCCGCCTTAGACTCATCACTGGCTGATCTGCTTGGCATCACTGCTGGAGAGGATTGATGAGACCCGGGGCCCAAGGCCCTCACCCAGGTCTCTCTCTCAGAGCCCCCAGTCTCATTGGACATCTCAGATAAAACCCTATCTTTCCTTGTTGACATGGAGGCCACCCATAATGTTCTTCCTGAGTTTTCAGGCCCATGTTCCCCATCTGCAGTCTCTGTTGTGGGAGTTGATGGCTATTGTACGTGACCTCCCCACACAGGACCTACTCCCTGCAGATTCCAAACCCTTTCTTTACACACAGCTGTCTTATTATCCCAACCTGTCCTGTACCTCTTTTTGATTAAAAAAAAAAAAAACTATTCCAAAAACTCAGTTTCTCTTCTACTGTCTCTCTCCCCATTGCTCTCATACTCCAATCCCAACCATCATGCATTGCTGACTCAGCCCCTCCCCTGCCCTCCTGCCTCATCAACATGTTTTAAAAATAGTTTCTGGGGCCAGGGATTTAGCTCAGTGGTATAAGCGCCTGCTTGGCAAGTGCTAGGTTATGAGTTCAATCCCTGGTACCAAAAAAAAAAAAAGTTTCTAATAATCCTTGGATTTCAGTGGTGACTGTTCTAATTTAGCCTTTTTATCTCTAATTTTATTAACTGTGGTCTTGTCTCTTTTGTTGAGCGTGGCTAAAGGTTTATTAATTTTTTCTTATCTTTTCAAAGAACTATCAGTCCTTTTTATTCTTTCTTCCTTTTTAGCAGGTTTGAGTTTGGTTTGTTCTTGTTTTTCTAAGACCTCAAGATATATCATTAGGTCATTATTTGTGGTCACATTGTTTTTTCTAGTGGAGACATCTACAACCAGGAACTTCCTTCTTAAAAGTGCACAGATTCTGATATGTTTCCATTATTATTTGATTCTATGAATTATAAATCTTCTCCCCTGGTTTCTTCAGGGAACCACTTATAATTCAAGTGTATTGTTCACTTTCTATGTGCTGTGTGGTTTCTTTTGCTGTTGACTTCATTATAATCTGATAAGATATATTTTATTATTTCAATCTTTTGTATTTATTGAAACTTACTTTATGGCTTAAAATATGGTCTAATTTGGAGAAAGTTGTATAGGCTGCTGAAAAAAATAATCTGTGGTTGTTGGCTGTTTTAACACTCTGAAGATGTTAGTTAAGTCCATTTGATCTATATTGTAGCTTAACTCTGATGTTGCCTCGTTGGTTTGTTTTTCTCCAATTGTCTTATCGATTTGTGAGAGTGGGATATTGAGTCATATAGTTGACTTTATTGGGGTCTATCTGTCCCTTTATGTTAGGTAGTATTTGTTTCATGGATCTGGGTACACTAATATTTGGTATGTATACATTTATAATAGTTTTTTCTTCTTGGTGAATTGTTCCCTTTATCAATATGTGATGTTTTTTGTACTGGGCATTGAAAGTAGGGCCTTTGCACTGGACTGTATCCCCAGATCTTTCAATTTTTTTACAAAAAATCTTGAGACAGGATCTCACTAAGTTTCCAAGGCAAAACTCAAACTTGTAACCCACTTGCATCAGCTTCCCAAAGTGCTAGGTATACCAGTGTATCTAGCTTATAGTGATCTCCTTCATCTCCTGTGACTAATTTTAGTTTCAAGATTACCTTGTCAAATACTCCTATATCTTCTACTTCTTGCATTTGGGGTAATACTTTCCATGTTTTCACTTTTAGTCTGTGTATGATTTGAAGATGAGATGTGTTTCCTGCAGACAACTTATAAATGGTTTTCAGCTTTTTGATCCAGACTGTGTCTCTGCCTTTTAATTAGAAATAAAACCATTTAAATTAAGTGTTATTATTGAGAGTAATATATATTAATTCTTGTCATTTTGTTGTTTTTCTAGTGTTTAATTAATTTCTGACTCATTAATTTATCTACACTCTCAATAAGATTTATTCTTTTCCTTGGTCTCTTCTTGGTCATTTTCATCTATGTTTAGAGTTCCCATAACTATTTTGTACAAACCTAGCTTACTGGTCATTAATTGCTTTAGTTTATACTTGTCTTAAAAGGTCATTATTTCTCCTGGCCCTGAAGCAAGGCCAGCAGATTGCTTGTCGCTGCTGGTTTCAAACAGGAGCCTACAGAGAATTCTTTCTGTGGTCTGTTGGCCATTTCAGAACTTTGGAAATGGAATGGTCAATTCATCAGAAAGAAATAGCAGGTGAGTATAGCAGACTTCGCGGGGCCTGCAGGGGAGAGACCCTGGCGCTTTGGGACCTGCACCATGCTGTTGACTCAGGGTGCTGGGAGAACAAGGAGCTCCTCCCTTCTCTGGGGGACGGCTGAGAGTATGGCAGACTTTCGGTGGCCTGAAGGAGAGAGACCCTGGTGCATCGGGACATGCACCCTGCAATTGACTCGGGGTGACAGGAGAACAAGGAACTCCTCCCCTCTCTGGGGGGCACTGTGATCCTGCCAGCATGTGGGCTGAGAATCAGACATCTCATGTAGTCCTGTTCCCCACCGTGTGTCCCCCCTCCCCCTCTCCCCTGCTTAGCAAGTGGGAGCCAGTGAACTACACATCTTGTGAAAAGATTGGCTATGTTATTTAGTATGAGCTCCCCATATGCAAAGATAAGGACAAGCATTTGAAAGAAAACAAGAGACAATATGACAGATAGTGAAGATCTCTGGTTGTCTAGGACAATATGACAGATAGTGAAGATCTCTGGTTGTCTAGCTTTGAAATTTATGCTTTCTTATGTCCCATTCTGTTCTGTTTTGTTGTGTTTTAATTTTATCTCCTTTTAAAATAATTTTTTTTAAAAAGGTCATTATTTCTCATTTGATTTTGAAGCATAGCTTTGAAGGACATAATAATCTGAACTGGCATTTGTCATTTGTGTTCTTTCTGGGATTGAAATACATCATCTTCCATGGGAAGAGCAGGTGGAGATAACAGTCTGGCCATCAGGAGAAGGCAGAGTACCCCAGGACCCTTCAGTCTTGTTAGACCATTTGGGAAGATGAGTATAAGCTCTTGGACCTCTGCCTCAGACTGCAGTCTCACTCCCAGTGGCCACCATTGCAATCAGGGTAAGGCATAGCAGGCTTCTTAACACTGTCTGTCTTAGTTACTTTTTATTCATCGCTGAGACAAAATACCTGATGCCCAAAGTTGGGAAAGGAAAGGTTTATTTCTTACAGTTTTTGGAGGTTTCAGTCCATACTCATTTGGCTCCAAGGCAGGGTGGCATGGCGGGGCCACAGTTCATGGTGGCTGCAAACAGCAAGGCAGAAATCGGCAAAAGAGAGAGAAACACCTTCTTCCTGCCATTACATCACATCCTGGCTCCACCCCTTAGGAGGGTGTAGCACTGACACCACCAATCCAAGCACTAGACAATGAACCAACCACAAATGCACAATGCAAATACATGAGGTGGGGGCCACCGACATAAACCATGACACTGTCCCTCTTAAGGTGGCCTGGCTTTCCACAGTACTAGCAGGTGAGTTTAGTTGTTGTGATCTTCTTGGAGCCCCAAGAATTAGACTTGGAGTCTATTTTTCTTATAAGACCACAACAAAGGCAAAGGCAGCTACTTTTTGGTCTCTTTGCTTTTTCCTCCTTGGTTTCCTCCCAGTCTCAATTATAGAATACTGAGGAGACAGTTTTTACTAATGTATCAAGTGAGCTATCTGGAGCAAAAGCTATCTTCTGTCACTTTTTTGATATCTGGGACTTAATGGGTAATAAATTTGTCTTTAAGAATAATCAGTCCTTCTATTGAATCAGGAACTATGGATATGTTCACCAATGCCTCTCATAAATGATTTAAGAAGGCAGAGGGATTTTCATCTTTTTATTGACAGTTGACAATTTAAAATAACTAGAAGGCTTAGCTTTCATCCTCCTTAGACCTTCAAGAGTGCACACCTAAAAATGTTCCTATTCTGATCTCCCATCTGGCTGTTAGGCCAGCGGGGGACTTGGATAGGAACTGCTTGAGCTCCGGGGAGAACTGGTTGTTCCCCTGTCTTCTGACCATCTAAAATTAACAATGTGATATCCATCCCCAAATATAGTAACAGCTTGTAGTGCTGCTTGTGTCTCAATAGAAGTTAATGTTTGATTTAAGAGTAATATTGCATCCTGACATTTTCATGGAGGAGCCCTAAGTAATCATGACTATAGAAGGAAAAAAAAACTATTGCTAGACATTGGCACATGTTTCTTGGTCTCTTCTTTTCAAACCTGCCCTTCTTTTCCAGCCATCACACCTCAATGAAAGAGTCATTGAAAAAGGGTTACTCACTTAACCTGTCACACATTTGTTTTAATTATGCCTAAAGCCCAGTTCCCCTTCTAGGGAGAAATACTTTATCCCTTTTAAATACTGTAATATATATATACACAGGTAATCAAAATGATGCTGAGACTGGTTTTACAAATACCATACATATTGTTGTCTATACAATAACTTGGGAGTCTTTAACTGATCAAAATAATGTGTTAATTGTTATAACCTGGTTCTCATAAGTCATCAAATATTTTTAGATAATTATAATTAAAACTAGAGGGATTTATGACAAAATAGCGGTTCCATCAATAGAGGAGTCTAAGAACCAGTGGGTTGTAATTGTTATTCCAGTTGCCTAAAAAAGAAAAAGAAACCCGTCATCCCTTGCCCTCTTGCATTTTGGAATTTCTACTGAGAAAGCTGTTGTGATTTGGATGACTTTGCCCTCCAAAGCCATCCACTTGTGTTGTAGTCAGGGGATTGCAAGGAGAACAAGACAATGCAGGACACATGATTTATAGTATTGTTTATAATGGTTACCTAAGAAGTCAAATACAAAGAAAGTGCAGGAAATCTGTCCACATACTAAAGACCTTAAAGATCCAGCCAAGGGTCTCAATCCCATGGCAACAACCTGTATGAGGTCAGCTGAAAACATAGAGCCCATGACAATGCCCCACAAGAGTCCAATTGGAGGCCTAGAGCTCACAACAATGAGTCATGCAAGTCTATTTCTGGATCTATTTCTGTGCTGCGAATGCCCAAAGGTCTATGGTAGAAGCTAGAAATTCTATGCCAGTGGGGTGAAGGGTCTGTGCCAATAGGTTAAGGGTTCTGCACTTGAGCCAAGAAATGATGCTCAAAATAAGGACTAGGGCTCCCCCAAAAAAGCACCACAGCTACTCTCAGCAACAGTAAGGTCCTGAGCTCCTCCAATGGTGAGAACAGTTGAGTATATATCAGGAAGCCAGCATGACAAACTTCTCCTGGCAATTGAACAGCACACATTTTCCCCTCTGAAGCTAGGAAGCAATGCTCAAAGTAAGGACCAAAACTGCCCCCAAAGGGAACCACAGCCATTCTCAGTGAGAAGGTCCAAGCTCCTCCAGTGATAACAACCAAATTCGTATCAGGAAAGCCAGCGTGCCAAGCTCCTCCAGGAGAATCAACAGCTCCAAACAACAACACTCACTTAGGAGAACCCACAAAGCTACTCTTCCTCTCCAGGTCTCCTTTTTTATGCTGGCAACAGGTGGGCTGTCTACACTCAGCACCATGCTGATTCAGTTCACCAGTTTTTAATACACCACACCCTTGTAAGTAATTTGGCATCTCTTTCTAATACTTTCTATCTGCTTTCTTTGTTCTTAATTTTTGGCAATTTGACTATGACATGTAAAGCAGATATTCTTTTCTGGTTGTGTCTTTTTGGGATTCTAAATTCTTCTGTTACTAGAGTATCCATCTCAACCCAAGAAATTGGAAAATTTTCTATTGTAACTTTAATGAGTAGGTTTTATATGACATTAGCCTGTATTCTTCACCCTCTTTAAATATGGTCATTTAGAGTCATCTAAGATCTCATGAGTGATCTGCTCATTGTTTCTTATTCTTTTTTCTTTATTACTGACTGAATATTCTAGTACATCTGCTTTGTCTTCAGATCCCAATATTCTTTCTTCTGATTCATCTTGCCTATTGCTGAGAGTTTCAATTGAGTTTTTCATTTTACTAATTAAAGTTTCATTTCCAGGGTTTCTGATTGAAGTGGTCTTCATATCCTACATTGTCTTCACTTATTTATTTAGTTGCTTATTAATGTCTTCTTTGAGATCATTGACCATTTTGGTAATTGATTCATTTGGTTACTTATTTGTTTCTTCTTTAATCTCATTGATCATGTTAACTGTAAATTTTTAAAAATTATCTGTATGGAATTTCATACACTTCAGTATCTGTGGTATCAGCTTTTGGGGAGTTCTGAATTTTTGGAAGATTCTCTTTGTTTTGTTTTCTTGTGATTATTGTATTTTTGTGTTGATATTTGCATATCAATTGACATGGCTTTTCTCTACCACTATTTTTAGTAAATGGCTTTCTCTGCAATATTCCCTGGACTTTGTCTCCATGTGAAAGTACCCATTCAATCTGTTCTGTGTGGTAGGTTCATCTCCCAGTACTTTTTTGATAGGACAAAATAGCTACCATTAGCATCAACAACTAAAAATCAAAGCCCAAATTAATGTATAATTAAGAACTTTTTCAAAAAGATCTCTACGATTTCACTAAGCCAGAAAAAATAATGACAATAGTAATAAACAATAGGCCACAGAAACATTATCATTAATGATATTCAGGTTAATAGTAATTAAATACATTATATGGAGAATAGCAGAGAAGTATGAGAGAATGCACAAAAGAAGAAGTAAAGAAAGAAAAGAATGGAAAGGAACACAAATTGGAAGTGAGAAAAGAGGTAGTGAGATTGAATTCAGTTATTGTACTAACAGTAAAACAAAATTAGATAACTCTGTGGAGCAATCATTGATATAGAAAAATGTGACAAAACAACATAGAACACAATAGAAACAGACAGAAATCAAAACACACATACACCCACACACAAATCCAACAAAATCAAACAAAAACCTCAGCAAACAAAGGAAACAAAATAAAAATAAATACTAGGAATAATATATCTCCTTGTGAAGGTGTTCCTAATGGGAACAATTAGTGAACACTGCTTGATGTAAAGATAGATGTGAAAAGTTTTGTTTTTTCAAAATCTAGAGTTCTAATTCCTCTGTCCAAGTAGGACAGCTGTTTAGGTATTATATGCTGAATTGAAACTCTCAGTAATCACAGGTGAGTGCTAAAGCAAAGCTGTCAGTGGCAGGGCTCAATCTACATCCAGTATCTCCGTGACTGTGTGTGTGGGTGGGAGAGGGTACCTGGGAATGAAGGTGCAGACAGATTTGGAGAGATCTGTCAAACCCCATACTTACCTGTGGAATGGTCTAGATTGTGGGTCTCCCTCCCGGAGATCCATAGTTCATGCTCATAAGGTTGCTAAGTGGCTGTGCTGCAGCATACGTGTTAAATGTCTCTGAGTCAGTTGCGCACACAGGTTCTGCACTGTTGATTAGGCTGAGTACCCCAGAGTAGTATTTCAGTGCTGCTACCTGTTGTCTACCATAACCAGGAGCCTCTAACAGTCCCAGGATGATGGTGGGAAGCTCACAGTGCTTCCTCTGGTGTCTTAATCTCAGGTTCCCACACTTCCCCTGGGGCCTCTCGACCAGTGCCTCCAAGGCTGCTTCTCTGTCCCCAACTTCCCATTTGTGATGCAGCCATCTTCTTTCTCAGCTCATGGTTCCAGCAGCACCCAGGTCCCAACAGCACACTTCTCAATAACACACAGGTCAAAACAGAAATCTCAAGAGGAATTTTGAAATATTTTGAAATAAATTAAGATGAAAATAAAACATCAAAGTTTGTGAAATACAGGCTGGGGATGTAGCTCAGTGGTAGAGTACTTGCCTAACATGTGTGAGGCCCTGGGTTCAAACCCTACTGGTGAAAAGAAATTGGGGGATGCAGTGAAGATAGTATGTAAAGGGTAATTTATGGTATTGAGTGCATGCATTAGAACAGAAGAAAGTTCTAAAATCTATAATCTAAGCTTCTACTTAAGGAAACAAGAAAAAGAAGATAAAATTAAATCCAAAGTAAAAATAAGGAAGTAAATAAAAATTAGGGCAAAAAAATCACTGAAAAGGCCAGAGATTTAGCGCAGTGGTGTGAGTGCCTGCCTGGCAAGCAAAAGGTCATGAGTTTGATCCCCAGTACAAAAAAAAAAAGAATAAACAAACAAAAAACACAATGAAATTGAAAACAGGATATCAGTTGAAAATCTGTGATCCCAAGAAGATAATTTTTTGAAAAGATAAAACCAGCAAATCTCTGGCCAAGCAACTAAGACAAAAAAACCATACAATTCACTATGAGGAACCAGCATCTTTGTTGCTATGGACACTAAAGGGAAATAAAACAGTATTTTTTTATAATCCTAAGCCTAAGCCTAACCCTGTGTTTTTGTTTTATTTTTTTAAATTTTTTTTCCATTTTATTTTAAAGAGAATAAGACAAAAAGAGGTCAGTACAGAGCAGATCGAAACCGGACACCATAGGTAACACAATACTTAACATTAAGACAACCGGACATCAACAGTAGCTATCACAATATTTCTTTCTCTGCTATAGTTGAGCATAGTTTCAAATACAATAATATCAAACATAACAAAAAAGTATAAAACCATTCAAAGAGTGAAAGAATTACAGGGCATTCTGAACCAAATAACAGAGAATGATCAATGGGTACTATAATATCTCATTTTCAATAAAAAATTTTGTTCATACTTTCACACATATTCAAATCCCAATAAGACACAATGTGATAGATAGAACCAATGGAAATAGAAGAATAGAAGCTTGGTAGGACTTCTAAGAAGGACAGTATTAAATCAGCAATAGCTGATTTAACCAGCAATGTTTTGTTCTTTTCAAAACAGCTGTTCATAGCATCACGTATAATAAAGTCAAACAAAACAGGATAAAACCATTCCAACTGATGAAATATTGAAAGGTTTCAAAGCTATGAGATGGGGACTCATGATTACCATAAAATCTTATATACTTTTACCAACTCTCATACTAGGGAGACTATACGGTATTTACACATGTGAGTTTGGTTTATTTCGCTTATGAGTATGGTCTCAAGTCGTGTCCATTTATTTATAAATATCTCAAAGTGGTCATTCTTTATAGCTGAGTAGTACTCCATTGTATAGAAATACCACAACATTTTTATCCATTCCTCAGTTGATGGGCACTTAGGTTGTTTCCAGGATCTGGCTATTACAAATTGTGCTGCTTAAAACAGTATTATTAACAATTCCATACCTCAAAATTTGTTAGCTCAATGAAATGGACCAATTTCTTGAAAGATATAATTTGTCCAAACTCATCCAAAATAGATAGTCTGAATAGGTCAGTATCTATTATTAAATAATCTTGCAGAGCATACTCACTAGACTTAGAAAAGTCAAATAAACATTTTTTTAAAAAAATTCTAACAGTGCTCTACACTTTCTCCCAGAAAGTAAAAGAAGGAATATGTCTCAACTTGTTTTATGAAGCCAGAATGACCCTATTCTAAAATCAAACAAAGATGCAAGAAAATGACAAACCAAAATCTCTTACAAACGTAAGTACAGAAATCCTCAACAAAATATTAACAAGTCAAATACAATAACGCATAAAAGGATTTATACACCACAACCAAATGGGATTCATTTCAGATATGAAAGGTTGATTCAATGTTTGAAAATCAATTAATGTATGAGAGAAAACGAGAAGGAGAATGAGAGGTCATTGAGAAAGCAGAGTTACTCTTAGCTAAGTTGTAGAGACTCTCATGTGACTGTGTCTTTCTTTCTTGGACCTGCCCCCCCAAAATAATTCTCTAATAGAAGTTCATAAGTCTTTCCACATTCCACAGGGATGCTCCATACCCTGGAGGGACAAAGGCTGCACAGAGAGGCCAAGATCAATAATGAAGCAGACAAGCCTGGTCCAGACAATTACCATCAGGTTATGTCCTTTTTATCCGGTCCATTCAAGTCAAAATTAATATCAACTGGTACACTGGTACACTGGTACAGGCAGTGATTTTCTGGATAGGATCCCCAGAGCACAAGAAACAGAAGCCAAAATTGACAAATGGCATCAACATCAAACTGAAAAGCTTCTGCATAACAAAAGAAACAACAGCGTGAGGAGCCAACCCACTGAATGGAAGAAAATATTTGAAATATTTGCCAGTTAGTCATCCGACAGAAGGGTAATAGCAAGAATATATAGAGAATGCAAATAAAACTTAATAAAATAAAAAAGCAAGTAATGCAATTAAAAATATATGAATGACCTGAATGATACCTCTTCAAAGAACCACAAATGGCCAATAAATGTATGGGAAAATGCTCAGTATCATTAGGCATCAGGGAAAAGAAATTCAAAACTGCAATGAGATATTATCTCACTCCAGTTAGAATAGCAACAGCAAAAATAAGAAGATAACAACAACAAGCATTGACAACAAATATTGACCAAGACATGCAAAAAAAGAAACTCCTCTACATTGTTGGTAGGAAATGTAAACTAGTGCTGCTACTATGGAAAAAGAGTACAGTTTTTCCTCAGAAAACTAAAAATAGAACAACTGTTCCATATGACCTAGTTATCCTACTCCTGAATATATATCCAAAGGAAATGTACTCACCCATTTTTATTGTGGCATTCTTCACAATAGCTGTGTGCCTCTGTTTCAATCAACAGATAAATGAACAAAGAAAAAAATGTGTATAGATTATTTATCCTTAATGGAAAATGAAATCTTGTCATTTGCGGCAAAATGGATGGAACTGGAAGACATCATGACAAGCACAGTAAGCTCTACTCCAAAAAAATAAATAC
>PVJX010012939.1:0-48834 GCA_004027295.1 Dolichotis patagonum | reverse complement strand
TGTTTTATCTTGCTTTGTTTTGTTTTTCCCTCTAATACAGAAATGATAGATATACATGTAGAGACTCATGCATGTGTAGAGCTTATAAACAGTTTACGAGAACCAACTATATAACACATGTTGAAATGAACAACTACTTTGAAGAAAAAGAGACACTACAGTACCCAGTGCTGATTCCATAATGTCATGATGTGAAATCCAGCAAAAACTATTACTTTTTGTTCAAAGTGATTTTAGCTTGCTTTATCTTGTTTAAGTTCAACACACATGAAGGTATGGAAGCTGTTTTGAGGAGAATGAGAGACACTATGACAACCATTCTTGGCTTCCCTAATGTCTGGTCTTGAAGACCTGAAATGCCCTCCTCGTCCTGCTCAGATCAATTCCATACTATGTTGCTTCATGTGAATTCCCTGTATGTGACAATATGGGCAACTATTTGGAAGAAAACAAGAGTCAATATGATAGAGAGTGAATATCTCCAATTGTCTAGCTTTGAAATTTATGTCTCTTACATTGCTTTCTTGTAATCTGCTTTGTTCTGTTTTGTTGTGTTTAATTTTACCCTTTTGATATAATTGCATGTATATTTGAGTGGGTAAGATGGATGACCATATTACTGTTTTTGTCAGATTTTGGAGCAGAACTGCTAACAGTCTCACTGTTTGAATGTCTACTTTACATGTTTTAACTTTGTAATTTGAACAACTATTTCCAAGAATTCAGTATGTAATTTGTCAAGTAATAATAATTTCTTAGGTTTTTTTGTTGTTGTTCTTTTCCTTTTTTCTTTGGAATTCTTTATTGTTGCTACCCTTTATTCTGTTTTTTTTTTGTCTTTAAATAAAATTTAAAAAAAAGAAAATGCCTTGGAAGGGAAAATTGTTGAATTTATATCACAAAATCCATTGGCAGTGATCAGGACAGGAATGTGGGGTGGTGGTCATTAACAGCTCAACAGGTTTAAAGACAACATAATGTCTCACTTCTTTTTATTGGTGAGGAAATGATGATTCACTGTAGTTAATATAAGTTGTCAATGGAGAAATAGCATGGTAGTATCAGAGATAGGTCTCAAATCCAGGCCTTCTTATCCTGAGGTATTACATTTTTCACTAATTAATCTGCATCTCAAAAAATGATTTTTATTAGCCATGATGATAAGGATTTTCAAAATGATTTTTGGACTCTTCATTATATCAGTCAACTCAAAACCTTTTCTGGAGACATTACAACAGAGTTATTTGTAACTCTACCCAAAGGAAGGGTCCTCCACTGATCGGCAAGATTGCATTCTCTGGTAGATATTTTCCACCCCTAATTCTATGTGCTATCACCGGAGACTCATCAGTGTAACCTCACTGTGAACGACTGAGATTCATTTTATCTAAAATAGCGAATGCTTTTTTTCACTACAAATTCTTCTTGTGTAAATATTATGAATAGGGACAAAAATTCTGGCTGAAAAGGATATGATTCATTGAAAATAACATCAAGCACTGATGGGCTTGTCTTTGGGAAAGTATATGAACTACATTGCCAAAAGACTGGGGACTTGGTTTCCTAGAAAAATGAGGAGAAAGGAATGAAAACAATGATAACTTGGTAGTGGAGGCAGAAGTTTCTCAAAAAAGCAACAGGAGGATTTTGGAGGTTAAATAATTAATATTGGTCAGTTTTACCAGATTTTTCATTCTGATTTGCAATCTGTTTGTTGAAACCTCCATTCCTTTGGTTTATCTGGATAAGGAAATATCTCACATCCTCCTTGTGGAGGCCTCGCTTCCTTGAGTGTCGAAAGAGATGGAGGACAAGGAGGTCACAAAACGCTAGTATTTTCCTTTTGTACAATTTGTCTAATTTAACTCCTGATTAAATTAGACGAGCTCTCCTCACCCCCACCTCTGCTTTTTAGGCTGGCCAGTCCGAGGGCCACGCCCCCATGCTGCCCACTCATCCAGATACTAGAAGAAGTAGTCGTGGCCTAAGTTTCTTTTTATTATACTTCTTAGGAGTACCAGGTAATAAATCAACTGGTAAAGGACAGATACAGAAGAGCAATATTCAAAATGAGTTATGATGTAAAAGAGAGCACTCGCTATTATGTTTTATCAGAGGCAGCCACTAACAAGCATAATGTAATTCACAATACTTAAACAGGGTGACTTTAATTGCAATAGTCTTTAAGCTCACAGGATCATTTAATGCATTAAAGGAGGGAGCCAATAAGCTATCATGAATGAAATAAAGCCCCTCACTCACCCCACTTCACCTATTTAACTGGAATTGAACTCAGTCTGGGTCTCTGATACAGTCACAACACTTTGACTTCCTCTCTTCCTTCCCATACCAAGTCACTGGAACCGTTTCAGTAGAGCTCAGTGACACCATTTCAGAGGAAACAAAGGCCAACAGAGGAATTATCCAACTATAGTTTAAATTTTGTAAAAAATTAAATTTTGTGTCATATCACATTTTATAGCATTTTGAAGTTTGCCATACAACCACTTGTTTGTTTTTGATATGTTTATCATCCAGAGAAGCTTACATGAAAAAAGAAATACCAGTACAAAGAAAGTTTAGTTACCCTAGTTATTACAGAATTGCAAATTTAAACTTATGAAATTGGAAAAATGTGAAACAAAATAACTTTTCTCATTAATGGAAAAGTGAGAGAAACCATTTTCCTACATTTCTGATGATACTGTATATTAATAAAATTTCTTCAATGATTTGGTACAATATGTCAAAAACTTTTAAATGTTCAAACATGATGACCCAAAAATTCTATATCTAGAGAGTCACTAAAGACCATTAAGACATATTTCGAAGAATAAATGTAAAAAGAAACTGGAAATTCCCTACACATTCCATACTAAGTAAGTAGTTTACTTGAAGTACTATTTTACAAGTGTATTTATTGAGAAAGAAAAAATATTAATAAAAGTAATTAATAGAAGTAGATCACAAAACCTTATAAGTAACCTGGACACATTTTTGTAAAGCAAAAAACCAAAATAACCCTTAGTTTAAAATATTTAAGTTCATATAGTACAATGGTGATTTATATTCTGGCCTCTGCAGTTTTATCTTTCAATATTGATAACTTTTCCCTCGACTATTCAGACATATTGGAACTATTTCCATTTTTGAAATGGAAATACATTTTTCTTTATTTCTCCTGGGCTGTCTAGCATATTGTGTCCCCTTTTCTCCTGTGTTTCCTTTCACAACCACCTCAAGTTTTGCCCAGGGCTCACGTGAAATATTTCTTACTCCAGAATTTTTTCTGGACCTCCCAAGTTTGTGTCCAGTTTTCCTGAACATGTCCTATTCATAGCATACCCCTTCTGTCATTGTAACTAAATTTTAATTGATTGTGCCATTTGCTCTTTCTGCAGGAACAGAGCTGTGTCTAGATTTGTATAGGACCAGCTGTGCTGGTTTCTCTTCAATATGATGGCCATCAAGTCTGTCCCACCCTAAAACCGCACACCACACTCCCGTGGAGAGGCACAGTATGTTCCTGCCTGTTCCTTGAATTTGGGTTGGTCTTAATGATTCACTTTGATCTGTAAAATGTGGCCAAAGCGTTGCTCAAGGAGTTCCAAATTCTCCCCTTGAGCATCTTGGAATACTTCCTGTGGGGAAGCCAGTCGTTAAGTAAAGAAGATGGCTTTTGTGAGGTGACCATGTGGTGAGAAATCTAAGTGAAATGGAAAAGTCTTGATGCCACAATGACGGAAAAGAAGAGGAAGAAGAGGGAGAGAAAGGGAGAGGCAGAGAAAGATGGGAATCATAAACGCAACACAATAGTTGGTTAAACCAGTATATTTTGAGTAGTTAGCTGCACAGAAATAAACTGGAGCATCAGCCTGGCATGTAGTGTACTTTCAGTAAGTATCCGTCAAAGGAGTGCTTGATGAGATTTAACTTTATTTTTTTCTGTTACCTTTCAACATTTCTATAATGTATATAAATAAAAAAGCCCACAAGTTTTTTCTTTTAATGAAACAAAGAAGTTCCAGGAAATCTAAAGTTGAAAATGAAATGAGAAACTTTGGCCCTCTGACCAGAGAGCAACTCTGTGGTTAACCCTATTTCACAGAAATGATCTAAATTCTTCCGGGAAGTGTGGCGTCTCCACAATGGCTCTGGTCTCAGTGAAAGAACTGAAGTTGTCTCAAAGCCCAGTTGCAAGGTGGAAGTAACTAGAAGAATAAAGTTGAATTTTTAAACTTTCTAAGACCTCTTATTATTGTAGACAACTTTCATCATACCGCGCAGCACTTCTTGAAGTTGATATTCTCTGTTATTCAGAAAAGAAATGTATTCTGCTCACAGAACACTCTCCACTCACAGAACAACCTTAGGTTTTTAAAGTTAAGGACATGAAAAGCCTTCATCTTTCTTCTGTTGGAGTCTTCGTCAGTTGGAGGAAAATGCCCTTTGGCTCATTAAGGTGTGTGTGTGTGTGTGTGTGTGTGTGTGTGTGTTATACTAGCATTGTTCATATGAGAATTTCTCTACAGTCTGGGCCACACCTAAGTTTTTCTTATGAAGCCCAAGAAGGGCAATTACTGTCAATGGTATTTCTAGCCAGTTAATGCAACTGTGTCTAGGATGAATTAGGTGTCTTGGATGGATGGAGTGAAATGCTCTTTGGTGACAAGTGAGGGATTAACTAGATGATCTGTGCTAACACTTTCAGCTCAAGAATTCTCTAGCACCATGGATTTTCACTTGTAGAGCTGAGTGCACTGAGCATTGTTCTAACTCTAGCATTTTTTGATCTTCTGATTCCATAGATTTGCCCACAGTCTAGATTTTCCTTTGAGATCAAAGTAAAATGGTGGTTCCGTGATAGATAATGAACTAGATTTATAGCTTTATGTTTTTCTATGGTGGCAAAACATGAATGACATAAAATTTGCCATGTAACCCTTCTGTAAGTGCAGAGTTCAGTGATAATTAGTGCATTAAATGTGTTGCATAGCAAACATTTTTATCAAACCTATAATTTAATCTTTTTGTCAAACCTATAACTTAATTTTGAAAACAGATACTCAAATCCTATTTTTAACTTATTTCTGGGTTTTAAATGGTTGATGTGGTAAATTAATTGAATTTGAAATCCTTTTTACCAAAAACCTGCATGGGTGAAATTTCTCAGAAATATACTTGCTGGAATGGTAACATTGAGACAGATTTCTCAATGTAGCAGTCATGCCAGTAGTTTTAGATTCTCTACTAAGAGTGAACATCTAAAAGCCTAATAACCGTAGCTGGTGACTCATGCAGGTCATTTCAGGTCTTGCTGAGTGGATGAGCATCACAATGTTTGTCTGTGCTGCTCCTTTTTTGCCTTCTCCTGCTAATATACCAGGCTGCCCTGCTACATGGGTGATTTTGTAGTCTAATCTTGGTCAATCATGGTACCCCATGCTAAGATGGTAGTGGTCAGCCCTGGTTAGATAATATCTAAAGCAGGGTGATCAGAATGTTTCTCTTGGGAATTTTTGAAGCTTCACTAGAGAATAGAGAATCTTTATTTTTATCTTGCTGTGGAAACTCAGGTAAATTTGGTGTAGCCACAAATCAGGTACCCACTCTATTAGGTGAGATAGCTTAGGAAAATACATCTAATATTCATGAGGAAGTGGAGACGAGCGATGAAGAGAGAGATCCCTTAGATCATTTAAGCTTTGGTTTAATGCCCTTAAGGAAATTATCATCATATTATCATCATCTCTGTGCTTGAACCATTCTGAGTTCTATTTCTAACTCTGATAACAAGGAGTTCTGATCAACATAGTAAAATTTATAGTTGTAGCCAAACTGCATATTTTGATCTGTAACACAGTGGTTAGCCACTGTTGTGAACCTATGACTTCATGGAATAAACACAAGGAGACAGGAAAGCAATTTCCCAAAGTCTATGCAGCTGTAATCTCAGCCATTGGTCCCTCCATTTTCCGGTCCCATGGATGCACATATAAGTGAGTATGAAGCAACATCTTTTAAGTGCTATGATATTTTCTGTTTTTGAAATCCTATTTATTGTCCAAAATGGTCAATATAAGATTTCATGAGACAGAATGCACCCCATTTTAAACAAGAGACTAAGTACAAGGAACTAGGTACTTATAAAATTTGTCATGAAGGAGCTGGTTGTAGGCAGGACTTTCAGGAATGGTTCTTAAAAATGCCATGTGTTTGCTCTTTCTACTTCTGTCAGTCAGGGTGAAGAAGAATCAGGAGGCTACCTGTAGAACTACTGACTTCACAGGAAACCACATGTGCTGTCTTCACCATTGTCTTAATCACCCACAAAGTTGATGAATATGAAAAGATGCTGCTGAAGGACATCTCCAGTCTCCACAATTGTCCTTTCCAAGATAATGGAAATGTCCTTCACTTTCCTCCTACCTTCCAACCCTTATGAGTGTACAGAAAAGCAACCGAGATGTAATTAGGTAACAGAAACAGCACTCAGAAACAGGGGGCAGGATATAAGCTTGCTGTCACTGCTGGTTAGACAACAGCTTTGCAACGAGTTTTAAGTGGCCAAGACACAAATGATGTATTTGGGGAGGTGGAATTAATCTTAATTCCACCTCCATTATCCTATAGGTAATGGAGGTGGAATTAAGATTTGAATGATGGATAATAAGACAGTGGGGTTTAGTATAGATAACAATGGTACTGATTATTGAGCACACGACACATAATACTTACAATTTGACAGTCACAATATCCTTGGGAGAGTTCCTTGATTCGCACACAAGGACAATGAAGCTTAAAAAGGCAGAATGTCTTGTCCATGGCAGTAGATTTACAAAGGAACAGCACCAGGATGTGAAGTTGAGGTTATCTGGTTCTAGCATTCATTCATTCATTCACATGTCACTCTGCCAGGCTCCATGTCCCAACTGGGGAAGGATGAAAATCCAGTGGGTAGGGAATCCCAGAATGTTACCATCCTTACCTTCATGTCAGATCAGGAGATTAAGACCAGCAGCAGACTCATTTGGGCAGCAAGTCACCCACTTTTCTTTCAATAGTGTGATACAGATCAAATCTATTCATAGCCAGGGGAATGTTATTAGTGTGACAGCATTAATTACTGATGTTGGCACCATTTATTCTAGTCAGATTTTTCATCCATGAGATGGAAATGAATGTGATTGCTTCAAAAGATTCATTGGTGGATTCATTGTGTTAATGTATATAAAAGCTTTTGCCTAGAATATGGCTGCTAAATAAAATGGAATTGAATCAGAATTCACAAATCTGGAGTTGTTTTGACTTTAAGGACATAGATCATAGACTGCCTAGTCGTAGTCAGAGTGAAGTTGAAAGAGACATTTTCAATTTTTGAGAGATCTTTACCCTTCACTCTTTAAAAAAGAAAAAAAACCCCAGAATTTTATTTGTGCAGTGCTATTTGAGTCTACCTGTGGTTGTTTACAAACAGGAAAGGATGAGAAATGGGAGTTTAGCTTGGAGTCAGTGAATCTAATTTATGCTCAGGTCAAAAGACTGGCATATAAGGACAGATGACATATTTTGCTGTACAGTCTCTATTTCATTACAGTAGGTAACTGTGCATGTGATATGATCTGAAAGGCACCTAAAGGACTCTGTCTTTAATCTTTTCTGTTTCAATCAGACTTGGAATCTGAAATTCCACTGTGGAAAATCTACCCTTAGGTTACGGCTATAATAATCACTTTGTTATGTACCAGAATCACTTGAAAACTTCATGTAAAATACTGACCCTAGAACAACTGTGTCATATTCCTAAATCCCATACTGTGGCCACAGCATTTTTCAATTGTATTCTTGACTAGATGAATTTTAGGTACAACAAAGCTTGAGAAATACCAGAAGGAAGTATTTATCTATAGAATTCCCATTAAACTCTAAGTTTTCTCCCAGGGAGGTTGCTGTTGTTCTCAAATTACAGCTTCTATCTCATGGTTCTATTGAAGCTGCTTTTGTTAATATCATCGGTGAGTTCTATTTTGTTAACTAGTGGATGTTTAGTCCTCATGCTGGGTGTCCTCTTTGCAGGCGAAGCTCCTCCCCTCAATCTCTCAACCATTAATTTCTCCTAATTTCCTTCCTGCTCTCACTGGCTATTCCTCTTTGGTTTACTTTGCTTTTTCTCCTTCACTCAGCTCTAAATACAGAATTTCTTCAGGGCATTTAGGCACTGCCCAAAGGCTTCCCTATATATGTTTTTCCTAGACTTCATGATCTAGTGGTCAACAATTTCAAAGTCTTTACTTCCAGCAGACTTCTCCTTTAAGTACTGGTTTTACACACATAAATATCTACTTAACAGGCCCACTTGAATATCTCAAGATGAACTCAAAGCCAGTATGTTAGGAAGGAGCCCTTGGACTCTCTCTCAACTTTCTTCTCCCATCTATATTTCTCAGGAAATTGTCCATTATCTTTTCAAATACTTAAACTAGAATCTGGAAGCCACTCCCCCATTCTGCTTTTCCCTCATCCCCCATATGTACTCTTTCAACAAGTAATATCAGCATCTAAGTCATTTTTTATTTGCTGGGGTAACATATCCAACATATACACCTTAAATGAGGAAAGTTCTATTTTGGCTCATGGTTTCAGTCCATAGTCAGTTGGCTCCAAGGAAGAAAAGGAATGGTCAAAGGGCCTGGTGAAGAAAAGCTGTTTAACCAAAGGCTGAGAGGTACCAGAGAAAGGAGAAACTGGGTACAAATTTACATCTTTCTAAGTGAAGCCCCCTACCCCATCCCGTGCCCAGCTGTTTTGACCAGACTCCACCTCCAAACATGAGACAGTTTAGATTTAAACCATAGTGTTCTGCCCCTGGCCCTCCAAAAGCTCATGTTTGTTTCATTATGCAATATGTATTATGTCTGTCTCTGAAGGTCACCAAAGTTTCAACATCATTGAAAAATTCAGGTCCAGTGTCCCTTCTGAGACTCAAGGCAAGCTCTTAGCTATAAGCCATTGTGAAAATAAAAAAGATTATTAAATATTTCCAACATACAATGGCACTGCATAAACATTCAAATTCCCAAAGAGAGGTATGGGAAGATAGACAGGAACTAACCAAAGCAAGACCAAAACTTAGCAAGGCAAAAATCGTCATGTATCTTGATGTTTGATCATCAGGACAGGTTGTGAGATGTGAGCTCTAAAGGATGTGGGCAGCCCTGTTCCTATGGCCTTCCCAGTTGCAGCCCATAGGACCTCTTTCTTAGGCAGGCTCCATTGGCTCTCTGGGGTTCTCTTCAGCAGATATTCAACATTCCTGGCATCTATGGCTTCCTGGGATCTCTCTGCACCTTCAGCTTCACTCTTATAGCTTTGCACACTGCCTTTTTAAGGGGCATACTATCTGGTCTCCTAGGCCATATTCTAAAATCTAGATAGCCTCTGTGACTCTACAACATTCTGGATGCCTGAAAAACCAGAATCACCTGGATGACACCAAGAGCTCAAGCAAAATCTGGGACCCCTTGGAGCATGGCTGTAGAAGACTTTGAGTGCCTGAATGGCTGCGCATGGTGAAATGAATCCCAGGAAACCAATTTCCTAGAAAGCCCTTCTTGTACATCATATTCTGAGCCTTTCTTTTCATGGCAAAGTATTTCAAAAGGGTTTCCTTTACCCCATTATACACTTCAGCCCCTGAAATGTGGTGTCTAGCTTACTTCTGAGGTGTTTTAAACCATCTTTATTACCATCCTAATGTAAAACACTTGGCTTCTTTTTAATGTTAATGTTTTCAGGAACCATGGTATTCATAGCTCCAACACTGCAGGCACTTCTTTTCTGATAAAGCACTACAAAAGCAGAAAATTCATCTTAATACTGTCTCCAACATTGTATGGTTTGATTTACCTTTATTTATTTTTTTTTTTTACTTTTACAAGGGTTTAAAATCAATATGCATACAGTAAAAACACCAATTTTTAAATCTCTGCTTAGAGTAGCAATATATAGTTCAATGTTCTCTCTCTCTTTCTCAATGCTGGGCAGTAACACTCACAACTCCCAGTCAGCTATACCATTATGAGAGGAAACAACCATTAGTCTATAGTATATTGTTGTTAAGCTGTGAGGCTCAGTAGGTGGGTGTATTCAATGCATTTTTGACTTATATTTCCACTTTGTAATGGCTTAATCAGGCTGTGATCTTATAATAAATTGAAGGGAATCTGTAGTTCAAAACATAAAAATAGGGATCGGGGTTGTAGATCAGTGGTGGAGTAGCAGTCCTACAAATGTGAGGCCATAATTTCATTCCCCAACATTCAATAAACCAAAAACAGCATTGATTTCCATTCTAAAGCTATTTAATAGCTTCCCACTGCACGCAGAACACAGGTCTATAGAGTGCCCCTTAATTTCTTCCTCATCTGGTCTGTAAGGCTGTTAATCTTTTCATTGGCTCCTTGCACACTGCTTCAGTTGCACAGGACTTTTTGTCTTGTTTTGTTTTTATGGTATCAAAATAATGACCTCACACTTGCTAGGCCGGGTGCTCTCCCGGCTCTTTTTTTGTTTGTTTGTTTATCTTTTTGAGATAGGATCTCACTATGCAGCTCAGGCTGGTCTCAAACTTGCAATGATTCTCTGCCTCAGCTTCTCTAGTGCTGCTGGGATTACAGACGTGTACCACCACACCAGGCTCCATCACATAATTTTTTTTTTTTTTGGCACTGAGAATTGAACTCATGACCTTGTGCTTGCCAGGGAGGTGTTTGTGCTGCTGAGCTAAACCCCTGCCCCTCCACTTCTTCTAGATTTATGAATTCAAAAACTATGTATATGTACTCAACTTTTAAAACAGTGTCTGGCTTATGTTATATGGTTAATAAAAAAAATCTGTTAAACAAAATGAAAATATTGAGAAAGTGTTAAATGAAAATATAGCAGATTATTTTAATTTTCAGGAAGTTTGAGAAAGTTTTTCTAAGCATGACATTAAATCTAACGACCACAAAGATAAAACTGGAGTGTTTGACTACATTAGGCTTTTCTGTATTATAGAATTAAAGAAAAGAGATGAACAGAAGAAAAAAAAACTTTGCGAAGTGTTCAAATACATTTCTTCAAATCAATAAGGAAAGGTGATGAAACCAAGAACCAAACGGGCAAGACTCAACTTACAAAATAAAAACGACAAATGATCCCTAAAAACATTGTTAGGACTATGTCAAAATTAAGAGTGAATTTGGCCATATCTATTGAAATTTAAAATGTTTCTTGCATTTGACCCAACCCTTGTTTGAATCAGCAATTTTAGGAATCCACCCCATAATTATACTTTCACTACCTGCAGTATATATTCAAGTTTATTTAACTTGGCATTGCTTTAATATAGAAAAACTGGAAGCTATGTGCTTATTTAATAACCTAGTGGTACATCTAAACAGAAAAACACAATGCAACTGTTAAAAAGAACGGGTGTATATAGATTTATACATTCTATTTGGGAATGATAATACGGCCAGAATACATTCATGTGTGGTAAAATACCATTAAACACAAGATGTATATATTGATGAATTGCACAAATATGTTCAAGGATACATGGAAAAATAAGAAAGTTACTGAAATCCAATGGCTAAATTTGGGGAAATTTTCCTTTTTTTTTTTTTTTCAAATGTCCTATAGATCATTTATTTCTGTATTATTTGGATTGTTTTAAACTTCAAATACTCACTGGGGGAGGGGGAAACTCGGTAATGACTCAAATAAAGGGGGAGGGGGAGACTCAAATAATGACTGTTCCATGCCATCAGCTGGAGGAGCAGCCCTGCTGGGCCTCCTGGAAGGTCAGCCCACTGGGTCAACGGTTCAGGGACTCTTGCCCCCTGTCTCTCCCTTCCTACCTCAAGGAGCGGCGCTTTAGAATCATGTTTGTACTAAGGCGAAATTGGATAAGGACTGTGAGACCGCTTCACCAAGTATAAAGCTCTTTCACACACAAGAGATTATTATTATTATAATCAAAGTTCACTTCCCACCGCAGGTAGGCCTGGCTGGTTACCGACGAAAACCTTCCCCAGTTTGAGCTGGGGCCAGAAAAGCGCGGTCTCTTTTATCCCAAACGGCGTTTCTCTGGCGCTCCCCCACTCCACTCCTTGCTTTCGGAGAGAAAGAGAGGGGAGGCGGCTCCCGGTTCCCCACCGCATCCCGGCCCTGGCCCCACCGCTTCCCAGCAGAGCTTGGCTGTTCCTTGAACTTTGAGTGTTGGTTCGATTTCCTCCAGCGGTACCAC
This sequence comes from Dolichotis patagonum, assembly GCA_004027295.1. Lineage (NCBI taxonomy): Eukaryota > Metazoa > Chordata > Mammalia > Rodentia > Caviidae > Dolichotis > Dolichotis patagonum. The sequence goes on along the minus strand of PVJX010012939.1, from coordinate 36,542 downwards.
ATGCTGCTGTGCAAACAGAGCACGTGGTCCGGCCAAACAAAGGAACGTGTGTGCTGAGAACCATCCCCCTACGGCGGGAGCGCGAGCTCCGCCTGCAGAGGCCGGGCCTGCGCGCTGCGCCGCTGCGGGAGCGCAAACGCCCTGCGCGGCTCTCAGGAAGCGGCGGGGAGGGGAGCGGCGGGAGAGCCGGGCCCGCGCCTGTGCTGGTTCCACCGCCGCCCTCGAAATAGCACCCGAACGCGAGCCACCCGACCAGGCTTCCCCAAGCTGCTGCGATTTCATTTCACCTCCGACAGGCTGCGTGGAGGCTCGCTGTTAAAAGACCACTCTCTGGGGACGCGGGCAGTGGGAGGGGCCCCGGGCTGCACACAGCTGTCAAAACGTCGCCGACAGGAGGCCAGGGCGCATCTGCACCAGCCTGTCTCAGGCTGCGGGGCGCGCGGGGAGCGCCTCAAACCTATCAGTGTAATGCCGAGCGGTAATTGCATTAGGATTAGTTATCTCCCGTGCTCTGCTCATTAGCCCGGAGGATGGCTCGCATCCAGCGAGAGGGTGACGCGGGCAGAGGGGCAGGACTGCGCGGAACAGGTCGCGATAATGAAAGACGCGCGCTCCTGTAGTTCGCCTCCCCTCGCGGCCCCCCTACTCTCCGCCTCCCTCTTCCTCCAAACCTCATTTCCTGACTTTTTCCTGAAGGTCTTATGAAATGTGCAATTTAGGAAGATTACAATGAGGGAAAAATAAAAAAAGCCTAGACTGGTTGTAGGTGGGGGAGGGATGCTGCGGAGGGCGTGGGGCCCGTGTGCCTGAGTCAAAGGAAGGAAAGAGAGCGGTTGGCGTCTCTGTGGCCAGAGCTAAAGGCAGGAGCACTTAGGTTCTTTTTCTGGCGGGGGTGGCTCCTGACGTGTTTTAACTTGATTCCCAGTGGACTGTCTCAGAACACGCTGAAAGGGAGAGAGAGGGCCATCTGCAAGAGATTTGGGTCCCAGGGAGACCCCCAGGGCACTGTGTGACCTCTCTGGGCATCATCCGCACCCCAGAGAGAGTTGTTCCCCTTTTTAGGGGAACCATAGAACTGTGCTCAGAAAATAGAGACTCAGGCATTTCTGTCCTCCCTGTGCCTAGCACCATGTGTGGTATGCAGAAAGTGCTCCAGAAATGCAGGATGAATGCTCGTTTTTTTGAAAACGCTGGGGGAAAAAAGCATCATCGGTTTAAAAGGCACTCAGAATGAAGCTTCAATTTTAGGCAGACAATCTAACTTCTCTAAACTTGTTTTTTTCTTCTACCATCTGCAGAAGAAAATTAATAGTTTACCCAGAGAACGGAGCACGGAGTAGGTACTCAATAGATGGTACTTCCTCTCTGCACCCAGCCTTCTTCATCCCTAAAGTAGGGATTTTAAAAAATCTCTTTGATGTCTCAGGAGGAGGTAATTAACGTTCTCTTAACCCATCTGAAAGGGCCAATAGAGTACAAAGTTGTTTTATAATTAAGAAATGTATCAAACTCTGGGCAGGACTAATTGCTGTGCAAATTTGATTGAGGCCTGTGAGGACAAGATTGCCTTTAATGGGTTGCAGCATAGGGGACTGTTTAATATGCTTCAGGGAAGGTCCAATACCCAAGTCCCTGCTCTGGAGATTGCATCACCAGCCATTAGGAACACTACTTGGTGCTTCAGAATGAATACGCCAGGGCTTTGCTTAAATAATCATTTTGAAACTGGAAGGTTTATTGAGGGTTCAGGGTTCAGATTTAGAAATGTCAGAAATAGAGTTTTATTTGTTTCTATTGTGCATAATGAGTTGCCCTTTAAATAATGAAGTAATGAAAATGCCAAGTACCACATATTCCAGTGGATTGCCAAATGTTGAATTAGACCTCCCTGAGACTCAGGCGTCAAAGCCCCACACATCCGAGAATCCGGGTGCTTAAAATCTCTACGGAAATCATTGATCCAGGGGGAACTTAGTGAGGAGGGTTACCATGTGTCATCACATCTACAGTCTAAACTTTTCAGCTTCAGCTTGGCAGTCCCTTATCACTGGGCATCTGCAGTAATATTTTTTGGAGAAGGCAACTGAGAGAAGCTCCCAGGACAGTTTATTTAAATTCTACTTATGTTTGTGGAATGAAAATATTGTCCATGAGATAATATGTGCATTTAGTCTGAATTACAATGAGGGATGTGATCTTCTCTCTTTGCTTCCTGGGGGCCTTGTTTCTACTTCTCATAGGTGAATGCTAACAGTAGCCTGAATGACCAGGAGTCTTAGCCTTAGAGTTACCTTTCTGTACCCTCCACAGAGCCTTAGAGCACCAAAGCCACTTTTCCCCTATACCTCATTTTCTGTCTCTTCTCCATCCTCAATCCAGAGAAAAGAGTTCCTTCTTCTTTTTTTTTTTTTCCTATTTTAAGGGACCCAGGATTTCCCTTGTCTTCATTGGTATGTGCCTGTCTCTGGGACTTTACCCCTTAATTGTTATTTTTCTCTGACTTACATTTTGTATTGCTTTGTTTGGGGCATCTTTGTTAATTTACTACTGTAAACATCTTAGTTCAGTGTTCTCGAGATTGAATATACAGTTTTGATTTTGCTCTTTTTCTAGTAACTCTTCTAGGTCTCTTTTTTAAACACCCACATTATTTTTCTGTATCTACTAGCTCCATTGTGACACTATCTAGTGTTCCTTTAATCACTTGAAAGCCTATTGATTGCCAGTATCAGTGAGACATTTTGACCCATATTTATCAATCACTTCTTAAGACTCTAGGCATATGCCATGTGACGCTTTTCTAAGTCTTTTTCACATTGCTATGGTTATTCTTCATCTGGGTCTCCAAGACCTGCTTTGTTGTCTTTCCCCCAAAATATTCATATACCTCTATCATTGTAACTGCCATTGGAATGCTTACTACACATTTTAATGCTTCTAGTACCCAGGTGCATTCATTATTACATTTCATGGAGAGAGGACCCAAGAGTCAGACTGCAAATAGATGCCTGCAATGAGTTGAATGTGAATCGTTCCCTCCAAAACTCATGTTGAAACTAGACTGCCCTTGCGGCAGCGTGCAGAGTGGATCTCTGAGAAGTGAGTAGTTCGCTAAGGGGGATTAGTTCCCTCTTTTTCATGAAAGTGGGAGGGTTTATTCTCACAAGTGCAGCTTATTATGAAACGGAACTGCCCTTGTGTGTCTGTTTTGCACATCCTACCTTGCCCTTTCCACTCTACCATGTTATGGTGCCACCAGTGGTGTCAGTACTGTGCCCTTGGACTTCCTATCTCCACCAAACCTCTACACTTCATAAACCAGGATTTCTGTTATAGTCACAGAAAATAGACCAAGGCAGTGTCAGGTCCTGCGCTGGTCCATCTGACACCAGAGTCTGAACCCTTAAAGAGTTATCCTGTTGCCAGGGTTCAGTTTTCTGATCTTGCCCCACGCTCTCCTATCATTGTCATGCATAGCTCACATCTCTTTGTCCCACCAATCTCAAACCTCAAATGCACTGAACTGATTGGCCAGCCACCCTCCCATTCTTCTAGCTGTTCTTCTTTATTTCTGTAGCAGAACCACAGCCTCCTGTGGGACCATAATTGCACCCCTAGCTCAGCTTGCTCAGCCCTTTATCCTACTAGACAATTGGCCTTGAACATATTTTTTCTCAAATAGTTTTCAACTTTCCTTCAACATTCCTATTATGTCTCCTTACTTTAACCTCGTGAGAGAACCCATCCTAGAAGTGCTGCAGTATCCTGCTGTCTTCTTATTCCTGTTATTGGCCCCTGCCTTGCTCATCGTGACCAGAGAAAGCTTCTCGACATGCTCCTCTCGTGTTTATATGGTTTTAAGAACCGTAATCACTTCTCTTTGCCTGTCATGAAATCGATGCTCCTTAACTTGTTATTCAAAGTCCTTTACCGTTCTAGTCTTTCACTCTGTATCACCTTAATTTTCCTACACAATATTTTTGTTGTGTTTTAATTCATGATTGATTTCTAAATCATTTCTCATCTATGGGAACCAGGACAAAGGTCTGATGGGGCCTCTCACAAATACATGGGTTATCCACTGGGCTGCAAAAGGCAGCTTTGTGTTTGCCAAGCCCATCTCTAGTCATCTGCTGTCTTCATTTACTTGTGTGTAACATGAGACAATGTCCTAAAATTTAAATGAGTAAATATATACAGAGATAGTGGCAATAACTCAACAAATGGTAGCTATACTTCATATATTTTATTTTCCCAAATTGACTGGTGCTTTTCTGATTCTGTACTTTTGCTTATGACATTATTTATGGAATTTCCCTCTGATGGCTCCGTGGATCAAAATCCTCCCATTTCTTCAAAGTACACTCATCCTATTGCCTCCGTGAAACCTCCTTCACGCCCTCAGAAGAGTTTTGCTTACATTGCTTTTGGCATTGAGAACAGGCGTGTGAATCAACCTTCAGTCCTGTTCTGTTTTGCGTCATCCTCTGGCTTCAGATATTTTTCTGCACCACCCAGCCAAAGCAGGTCTATCCAGGGGACCAGCGTGTCCACAGGATGGAAGAGGAAAGGGAGTCTGTGAATACTTCAGTGGATAGAAAGATGGAGTAGTAGTAGAAGGAAGCAAATGTGTTAAACAGGAAATGTTCAGGAAAGTGTCAGATATCCCCTTTCTTCCTTTCCAGATCTTTCTTGGACAAAATAAGCAGTGCATTTAACTGATATCTTTCACAAGCACAATAGAAGGATGTGACCAAAACAAAACTTTATTTTCTTTCTCACTGCCCATTCAAAATTTATTCAAAGGAGATAAAGTTTCCCTGCTCTTGGATATGGGTGTATCCTACAATTTAAAAAAAAAAGTATTTATTAGGATAAAACTCACTGTAGTATGCACACATCTTAAGTATTCCGTTCTATGAGTTCAGTAGTTGTACATACTTGTAAAACCTCCTCCCTGAGCAAAACAACCATTTCTACCATCCCCGAAAGTTTTGTTCCTGTTTCTAGTTATCATCACACACTACGTAACTGTGTCTCTGTTAATGTTGGACACATATAGGAATGTGCGTCGGGTCCCATAAGATTGTAATAGTGATGAATAAAACTTATCACCCAGCGATGCTGACGCCATAGTAACGTTGCAGTGCAACACGTTCCTCATGTGCTTGTGCAGAAGCTGGTGTAAACAAGCCTCCTGCACTTCCGGTTGTATACAACCGTGGGACATACGGTTAGGTGTCGTACATAACAATTGATATGATGGTCACTGCTCCTGGTTTATGTATTAATATACTTTTAGTCGTTATTTTATAATGCCTTCCTTCTTATAAAATAGTTATGCTATGAAGCAGTATGTGGAGTGACACCGGTGCAGCCTTGTACCTCTTGGATTTACCATGTCTCCTGACTGCAGGCTGAGTGACCTATGCCATCTAGGTTTGTGAAAGCTTACTCCATGCCATCGGCATAGTGAAGAAACCAACTAATGCCACGTCTGTAGAACCTGTCTTCATATGTAAATGACACTTGACCATCTTTCTTTCCCACCAACTAAAGCTCCATTTCTACAGTTTGCTGGACAAAACCATAGTTCTGACTTCGCCCACAACAAGGTAGTTTTGCCCATTCTCCGCTTCATACAGTGGAAGTGTGTGGTATGTGCGTTTTTGTGTCTATCTTCTTTTGTACCATATGATATTTTTAGAATTTATCCTTGTGGTTTATGTGTTTTGGTGCCTTGTACCTTTTTTTACTGCTGAACAGTATTCTATTACTGTACTTGTCTGCATTTGGCTCTTTGGGTGAATATTATAAAATTATCCCATAAATTATGTGTCCTGTATGGAATCTCTTTCCCTGTACACCCCGACTGTAACAGTCACTCTGGCACTACCACCTAATAACTCCCTTATAGTATAACCCAGATATAGAATATTTGACCAAAATACACAAAAATTGAGCAAATTTGACCAAAATAAACAAAAAGTCATAACAGCAGTACTGTGGTTTCACTGAATCTTATATATAAAGCAGATTTTGGTCCTGTCTGAAGTTAGATGAGTAACTTCTCAGGAAATTAGCCAAAGTGTTAGCAGGAGCACAGAATGGAAACAGACCATTTTAGGAGGAGGGGCTTCTGAATTAAACTAATTTTCATGTCAGGAAGGTAGTGCATTGAACCACTGCCATTCAATAGGAGCTGCCTTAACTTAAAATTATTCATTCTCAGAAAGACTTTTAAAAACTGGTTAAAAGTTCCTGAATTTTACAGTGATTATCTTTGGATAGCGGAGACAACATGTTGTATTATTTTTTTCTGTATATATTCATGCATTTTCTAGATTTTTTAAGTTTCCATGTATTACTATTAATTTTTCATTTACCTGTGGAGGTAATTACAGATTTCCATGTAGTTGCAAGAAATGATAGAGTGGGTGTGCCAGCTGCTGCCCGAGAGGGGACAGCCAGACCCAAGCCTCTCCCCATGAGTCAGCACCATTCTTGGACTTCAGGGGGAGAGAACAAGGCCACACCAGGAAGCAAGCCCTGCCTGGGAACCAGCACTATGTGCAACTGGAGTGGGGTCAGCCAGACCTCAGCCCCTCTGGCCTGCAGGCTGACAAACAAGAAATACTAATCCCGCGCCGATCCAGGGAAACACAGGCTGTGATGATAGCTGTGGAGGTGAAAAGCAATTGGAGGCCTGGGGTGCTTTGGTGCTTTACTGACCTTGCAGGTCTAGGGCTGGGGTGTTCTGACCATCTGTGCAGAGGACAGGGGAACACAGTGTGGCATCTGGGGAAATCTCCTTCAGAGTGTGGTGGCCATTGTTGAGTCCTTATTGCCTTATTATGAAGTCTTATATTGTTTTCATTGTTTTGTTGGGTTGAGTTTTATTCTGTTTTGTTTTGTTTGTGTTAAATCCCGTGGCATGAGCAGCTATTTCAAAGATAGCAAGATATATTATGGTAGCCATTTTGAATTTACTATTGTCTTGTTTTGAATTTCTTATCTGCATTTATTGTTTTGTTTTTATTGTTTCTGTTCTGTTTGATTTTTATTATGTCTGAAAGGATCTGTAGCTATTTTGGAGACAACAAAAGACATTAAGGTAACTGTTGTTGATCACTTACACTGGTTTGTTTTGCTTGGTTTTATTCTATTTTATTTTCCTTGGTTTTATTCTTTTTAAAATAATAAAAAGAAGAAATGATAAAGTGATCCCATGTACCCTCAGCTGGTTTCCTCTAGTGTCAACATGTTACCAAATTCTAGTACCGTACCACTGCAGGATTCTGACTTTGCTACAGTCAAGATGTCTGCATCCCAAGAACCTCTCATTTTTTTTTTGTCCTGATAGAGCCAGATTCACTATCTTTCCATTTTTGCTGCCTCAATTCTGGCAACTATGAATCTGTTCTTTGTTTTTGGCATTTCATGAATGTTACATAATGGAATCTTATATAACGTGGAGATTCATCCATATTTTTGTGTATGCCAAGAGATCATTCTTTTCTATTGCTGAGTAATGTTCCATGGTATGTATCTGCCACAGGTTGGTTAGCATTTGACAGTTGCTGGATATGTGAATTGCTTCTAGTTTTTTAAAAACTATTGTTAATAATGCTACTATAAGCATTTGTGTATATTTTAAAATGTGAATATTGCATTTTAATTCCTCTAGGAAAAATGCCTAAGAGTGTGACTTTGGGGGCAGATAGTAGTTGTTTAGCTTTTTAGATAAATTATTATACTCTTCTTCAGAGTGGCTGTACTGTTTTACATTCCTTCCAGCAAGGTATGATGATCCATTTCTCCTGAACCATCACCAGCATTTGGTGAGGTGTATTGTGTGATCTAATTATAGTTTTAATTTGCATTTCCCTAATGGCTAACATCTTTTTTTGTGCTTATTTGCCATCTGCATATTCTTTTTGATGGCATGGCTCTCCATGTTGTTTGTACATTTTCTAATTGGATTGTTTGTGTCTTACTGTTGAGATTTGAGAGTTTATTTTTTAAAATGTATTCCAGATATTAACCCATTGTCAGATAGGTAACTTTCCAAGAATTTCCTCCTATTCTGTTGCTTGTCTTTTTATTCTATTAGTAGGTTATTTCTTTCACAATATAGCAATTTACAAGGTTTATGAAGTATAATTTATTCTTTTTTCATCTTATTCTTGACTTGCTGTCAAGTCTAGGATTTTCTTTCCTAGCCTTATGTCTCTAAAATTTTCTTCCATTTAAAACAATTATAATTTTACTTGTACCATTTAAGTCTGTGATCCATTTGGACTTTGTGAGCTTATGTTCTGGTTTAAATGGTAAACATTAAGCGAACCTCTTCTTTCATTCTTATTCTTCCTTTCTGTCTTCTTCCTCCTTCCTCCTTTCCCCTCTTCTTTCTTTCATGTCCCCCTTTTCTTCCCCCTCCTGCTCCTCTTCATTCTTCCTTTCCTTTCCTCCTTTTGTTCTTCTCATTTTCTTTTCATCTTTTTTTCTTATAGATAACTAATTAGGACACTTTGTTGAAAAGCCTGTATTTCATCCACCGAGTTGCTTCTAAACTTTTGTTGAAAATCAGTTTGACACCTACACATGGGTCACGTTTTAGGTCTTTTACTGATATATGGTATACGTGTCTATTTACCTGCTCACCTAAAACAGTCCTGATTTCTATTGGAAAAGGCTTAAAATGAGATAGATTTTTCCTATTTATCACCCCCACACCTTTTAACAATTTTAGCTCTGTTGCCTTCCTGTATACATTTTGCAGTAATGTTGTGTATAGCTATAAAAATCATTCTAGGTTGTTGATAGGAATTCAATTTAACACATAAATATGCTCAAGGAGAATTTACATCTTTTACTATGTTAAGTCTTTCATATTGTAAAAATGCTATGTCGGTTTATTTAGGTTTTCTTTCTTTTATTATTGTTTCATAGTTGTCAGAATAACCTCTATATATTTTATTATATTCCTTTGAGTGATTAAAAGTGGTGAAGGATTTAAAAATTTCACTATCCATATGTTCCTTGTTGATACAGAAACATGTTCACTGTCAATGTCTGTAGAAAAAATATATTTGTATATATGTATATGTAAATATTAAAAATCAAAAAATAAAGTTTCTGATGTTGACCTGATGTCTTGAAACTTTACTGGATTCCTTTATTAGTTCTATGAGTTGTTTTTGAAAACTGTTATGGGATTTTCTACATAGATAAGCATGCTATCTGAAAACAGGGAAAATTTCACTTCCCCTTTCCTTTTCTTGTCTTATTGCACTGTCTATAACTTGCAGCACTGTGTTGAACAGGACTATAGGGAAAATCTTTTTATCTTATTCTTGATTTTAGAAGAAAAACATTAATCTTTTATTATTAAGCATAATGCTGGTCACAGGTTTGTTGTAGAACTCTATCAAGTTTAAATGTTTCTTTTCTTATTTTTTTCTGAGAGTTTTTTATTTTCAAATCAGGAATTGGTGTTGAATTTTATCAAATATTCATTTGCATTGATTGATGTTTACCATATAATATAATTTTTCTACTTTAGCCCATTACTATGATGAATTATATTAATCAATAATTGAATACTGAATCAGCTTTGAATATCTGGAATACCCCTACTTTGTTATAATACATAATTATCTTCATAATTGCTGAATTTTACCTATTAATATTTTGTGAATGAGCTCCACTTTTGAACGATATTGAGTTGCAGATTTCATTTTTCTTACTGCTTTTGTCTGATCTATTAACAGCATCAAAAATTAAACTGAGAAGTTTTCTACTTTTTATTTTTTGGAATACATTGCATAAAATTAGTGTTATTGCTTTTAAAATATTTGACAAAACTCTTTAGTGAAACAGTAAACTACTGAGATCTGGAACTTCAGTTCTGGGGAGTTTCTTACAAATTAATAGTTACAGGGATTTTCAGATTACTTCATGGATGAGTTATGATAGTTTGTGTTTTTTCAAAGAATTCATACAGTTTATGTAATTTGTCAAATTTATTTGTGTAGAGTGATTAAAAAATAAGTATATCATAATACTATGGATCAAGTGCAGAACCTTTATACGGAGCTATATCCACAGCCCCTTTCATTTTTAATTTTAAATTGCTAATTTGTCCAGGATGGGTCAAAATTTCCATCCTCTTCCCTCAGCCTCTGCGGCTTCTGGGGTTACAGACATGTGCCACTGAATCTAGCAATGTATTACTTTGTAAAATTTTTTATGTCATAAGATCTGCGGTGATATTTCTGTTATTGATAATTGGCATTTTTATCTTCTCTCTTTTCCTTGTCAGTTTTCCTGTTTGTCTATTTTATTGCTCCACAATGATTTTTGTTTTCTGATTTCTTGTCCTTGTCACACTGACTTCTGCTCTTACCTGCTTTTATTTCTTTCCCCTATTTACTTTGGGTTTAATTTGATCTTTTTTCATGTTCTTGAGATGGAAGTTTAGATTATTGAGGCGAGAGTTTTCTTATTTCTAATATATGAACTTAGTGTTACAAATTTTCTTCTCATGGTTTTGTTGTGCCTCTCCCAGGATATATGTTTTATTTAAATTTCCCCATAATTTGACACATTTTTAAATTTCCCTTAAGATTTTCTCATAGATTCACAGATTTTTTTAAAAAAGTATTACTTGTTTTCAGATTTTTGGAGATTTCCTCATTATATTTCTGCTGTTGGCTTCTAATTTGAGTCTATGGTGTTTGGTGAATACACTTTGCATGTTTTCAATTCTTTTAAATTTGTTAAAATTCATTTTATGGTTTAATATATGGTCAATCTTGGCATATGCTTGGCAGCACTTAAAAAGGATATATATTCTGCTGTTGCTGGCTGTCTATAAATATCCATAAGATCCTTTTGTTTGATTGATGAGTTCTATATTCTTGCTAATGTTCTGTGTAGTTGTTCTATCAGTTGTTGAGATAGTGGATGCTGAAGTCTGCAGTTATATTGGATTTATCTATTTCTCCCTCCAGTTTTATTTGTTTTTTTTCCTCATGTATTTTGAAGCTGTGTTCGATGCATATGCAATGCCTTTGGCTTTTTATTAGTATATTCAGAGCACTTACCTTTAAATTAATTTTTGACATTTTAGGACTCAAGTCTGCATTTTTTTCTATTTGTCATTTCTCTGTTTTCTTTTACCTAAATTCCCTCCCATTATTTAAACATTTCTGTAGAACAGGACTTTGATTTATCCATATCATTGGTGAGGATATTTTTTTACACAGCATTTTTTTATTTGTGGTTGCCCTAGGTGTCATTGTTATTTATGCATAAAATTATGCATTGTTATTTGTGTATGTATGTTATTTACACATTGTTATTTATATATACCTTATACAATGTATGCTATTTATACATACACTGTTATTTATGCATAATATTTTCTGTTGATGCAATAGTTCTACCAGTTCAAGTATAAAAAGCTTAACTTCTATTACTCATTATTCTTTAGAATATAATTGTCTTAAATATTTCCTATGTATACATCTAGAACCACATCAGGCAGACTATCAGTTTTTGTTCCAGCAATCAAACATAATTTAGAAACCTAAAAAGTCTAGTTTATTCACTGGACATTTTTGTTTATTCTTTTGTTATTTACCTATATTTCAAGATTCTCTTCCACCTCCCTCTTCTTTAATTCCTTAATTTATAATCTGTTTAGAGGATTTAGCCTTTCTTTTAGAGCAGGTCTACTAAAAGACATATTTTTATTATTTCTTTGTCCAAGCATTTGAATTCTTCTCCATCCTTGAAGGATCATTTCACTGGATATAGGATTTTGATTTGACAGTTATTTCCTTTTAGCCTTGGAAAAACGCGTCACTCTCTTCTATCCTCCAGTTTTTTAAAATAAATTTACTGCCATTCAAATTGTTTTTCCTCAATTCTATGATATCGTTTTGCTCTTATAGTTTTCAACAGTTGTTTTCTTTATCTTCAGTTTGCAGAAGTTTGAGTATGCTGTATATTAAAGTGAATTTACTCGTATTTACCTTGTGTGGGTTCTTTAAGCTTCCTGAATCTGTGTTGTTTCCAAACTGGGGAAGTCGTCAGGTATTCTTTCAATTCTATCCTACTTCTCTCCTTCTGGAACTCTCATTACCCAAATATTAGATAGCATTTTTGTCCCACAAGCCCCTAAATCTCTGTTCATATTCTTTCCAATCTCTTTTCTCTCTGTTCAGATTGAATAATTTCTATTGAACCCTCTTCCAGTTTGCTGATTTTTATGCTATCTTTTCTCTTCTGCTCTTGAGCACATCTACTATGTTTTTAATTTTACAAATTATTAATCTGTTTATTTTAATTATAAATACTTATTGTGCTAAGATATACACAACGTGATTTTTAATGTGTTAACCGTTTGAAGCATACGGGTCAGTGATATTAAGTATGCTTAATTTTTTGTGCAACCATCCCCACCATCCCTTTCCAGATCTTCTGCAAAACTAAAACTCTATGTATAATAACCATTCTCCACTTTCCTGCAGCCTTATCAAGCCATAATTCTACTCTTTGTCTCAATAAATCTATTACAGGCATTTTAAGGATTGTAGTTACCTTATTTGTGACTTGCTTATTTCACTTAGCATAATGCCTTCAGGTTCATCCTTGTTGTAGCATGTGTGGTTCAGCTTTCTGTAACTGTAACAAAATACTTGAGACAATTCATTCATAAAAAGAAAAGGTTTATTTTGGCTTACGATTCTAGAGACCCTCCTTCATGAAAGAATGAGCCCACTGCTTGTAGGCTTCTAGTGAGATTGCTGGGTTACAACAATGGGAAGTATGTGGCAGAAAAAACTACTTATATCGTTGCAAGGAAACATGAAGAGAGGGGAAGTGACCAGGGCACCACAATCCTCTTCAAAGGCACACCCTCAAATGACCCAAGTACCTGACGCTCCCAATGACAACACTCTGGGAACCAAACCTTCCTATCTTGTGTGTCTGTGGTGCAGGTCATTCATGTTCCAAATTCTAGCATTCTACCCCTGGCCCAGAGATTCATTTCCACTTCACAGAGTAAAATGGGCTTAGTCCATCCCCAAGATTTCCCAAGTCTTAACCATTTCATCAATCCTCAACAGTCCCTGTCCAGAGTCAAGGAAAACTCAGCTGTGAGTTCTTATAAAAATGAAAAACAGAAGTATACATTCAAAATACAGTGCAGGGCCATCAACGGGGTAGATATTACTATTAAACAGAAAGGACAAGGGAAAAGAAAGAAGATACAAATTTGTATATACACACAAGATAGCTAAAATGATTGTGCTACTAATTCTATCAGTTTTTGGAACAAAACAGTTAACATTCATAGGATTAGATAAGTTTTGCATGTTTACATACGGCAATCTGAGTAACTCTTTTGAAGATAATGCAAAATAACAACCTTAGTTATGTTCCTACCACCTTTTTTTTGAAAGCCTATATTGTCCTTGTTGCGGACTCTTTGTGAAACCTCTGTGATCCCGTAACTCTCAAATTCTGTGTACCTATAAACTCGCATCATGTGCACAAGGCCAAGGTCTATCATCAGTGTGAGTTGTACCTCGATCCACTTACACCATAGGCATCATAGTCACTTTTGAGAGTTCTGTCAGCTGAAACAGCCTTGTGTTTCAGTCCTTGGGGTGCAGGGCACCCCAACATCTTTTCTCAAATGATTTCACCCTGGAAAGTCCTTGAAACAAATTTGGATTTCTATAGCTCTGAGCCTGTGGTGATAAGATGCCTTATAGATATCTGCGGTGTCCATGAGGTTGGTTTCCTATCGTTGCAGTCCAAAACATTTGGATTTATTTTATTGATGCTAATAACTGTACTCTGACTGGCCAATACTTAACACATACTGTTTTCTGACCATGTTGTAAAATTTCCAAATCTTTTTGTTCTGCTTCTCTCTGCATCTGATTCTCAGTGTAAGGGAGCCAGCAGTACTCTTACCACAGGTGAATGCTGTGCTGCCTTAAACTCCTCTTCCAAGTAAACTAGCCCATTGTTTTAATCTCAGCCCTCCACAATGTACCAGAGCATTGGCAAAATGGATCCAAATTCTTTGCCATGGAGTATCCAGAGTGGCTTCTAGTCTAATTCCAAGAGTCCTCATTTCTACCTAAAGCACTGTCAGTTTCCCCATTAAGGTCTACAATTCTTTCAGCATTCTTGTCTTTTGAGTCCTCACAAGAATTGCCCACGAAGTTTGACTTACAGCATTCTAGGCTACCTGTATCCTGCTCTTCACATTTGCTGAACTTTTGTAAACCAACCTGACGGCTCCTCTGCAGCATCTCAGGAACAGCTAGTCACTGGCCCCACTTCTAGGTACCAGTTTCTTGTATGAGTCAACTTTCCACCGCTATAATAAGATACTTGTGAAATTAACAGTAAGGTAAGTTTAAAGAGAAAAACTTTATTTCATCTTATAGTTTTGCACTTTTAGAGTTGGCAGGCTCATTGGTGTTAGACCTCTGGTGCAGGTGTTGCATGGTAAGGAAGAAGCAGCACAGCCAAGCCCCTCAGGTACGGCCAGAGAGTGGAAAGGGGAGGCAGTGGGTTGAAATCCTAGTTTCCTTCAAGAGCACACTCTTAATGACCTAAAGACCTCCCACTGGACGCCTGAATTGTCCTAACACTTCCTAATAGGACCACACTGGCATCAACTCTTTAGGGAGACATTCAAGTTCCAAACTAGAGCATAGAACATATCAAAATTTCCTTCTTTTTCATACACAGTATTCTGCTGTGTGCACGTACCATATTTTACCTACTTACTCATCTGCTGGTAGAGACTTGTGTATCTTCCATGTTTTACCGTTATGAGTAATACTCATTTAAATATGGGTGTGCAAATCTCTTTAAGATCCAACTTTCATTGGGTTTGGGAGTGCATGGCTATAATCTCATTACTCTGGGAGACTGAGGCAGAAGAATCATGTATTTGAGGCCAGCCTGGGCAATTTAGGAACCTACCAAGACCTTGTCTCAAAATAATAATAAAAAGGACAGGAATTTAGCTCAGTGACATACACACATACATACACACACGGGCCTGCTTTCTGTATTTTGGAGGTACAAATACTTCTGGTGAACAGAATTAGAATTGTTAGACCATATGGTAACAGTATTTTTAATATTTTGAGGAATTTCTGTTTTCCACAGTGGCTATGCCAATTTATATTCCCATGAACAGTGTACAAGAATTCTATTTCCACTACATCACCAATACATCTTATGTTTTCACTTACTTAACACTTTGTTTTTGTCTTTCTTTAGAGCATTCATTATAATGAATGTGATATGGTATCTTACTGTGATTTTGATTTGCATTTCTCTATTGATTAGTGATAATAAACATCTTTAGTGCACTTTTAGACTATTTCAATATCTTTGAGGAAATGCCTATTAGGGACCTGTATTCATTATATTTCATTTTGTTTTTGTGAATTATCTCTATCTGATATATTTCCAAATATTTTTCCTATTCCATGGATTTTCTTTTATCCCTTAGTTTATAATATCTTTCAATGCACACAGGTTTTAATTATCTCAAAGTAAAGTTTATTTATTTTTTATTTTATCGCCTGTCTTTGATATTCTAACCAACACCATTGTCGATTCTGAATTTGTAAAGCTTTTGTCTTATATTTTCTTGCCAAAGTTTCAGTTTAGTTTTTAATTGTATTTAATTACAATTTAGTTTTTAACTGTATTTAATTCATTTTAGATTGATATTTGTATATCTTTTGGGTATATGTTACTGGTTAATTCTTTTGCATGTGAATATTCAGTTTTCCCAGAACCATTTCTTTAAAAGTATGTCCCTTCCCCATTGAGTAATTTTTGCACTTACTGAAAACCAGGTGGCCATATGTGCGAGGGTTTATTACTGAACTCTGCTTTTTCATTCTATTGATTTATATGTCTGTGTTTATGTCAGCAATGTATTATTTTGATTACTATAGTTTGCTGTAACTTTGAAACCAAATGTATGTGTCCTTCAACTTTGTTCTTCTTCAAAACTGTTTTGACTGTTTCAGAGTTACTTGAGATTCTATATGAATTTCAGGGTGAAATTTTTTGGTTTGCAAAAATCTTGTTGGTATTTTATAGGGAATTAAGTGAATTTCTAAATAGCTTTGGATAGTATTGACATTTCAACAACATTATATCTTTCAATCCACAGACATGGTATGTCTTTTTGCCATTACCTGTCTTTTAAAATTTCCCTCAGCTATGTTTTTATAGTTCTTGTTGAATAAGCCACTTCCTTGGTTAAAGTAATTACTAATTATTTTATTGATTTTGGTGCTATTTTGAATGGAATTATTTTCTTAATTTCTTTTTCAGATTGTTCATTGTTAGTATATAGAAATTCATACATTTTTGTGCATTGGTTTAGTATGTCTCTAGTTTGCTGAATTTGTTTACTAGTTCTATCTTTTTGCAGAATTTTGGGATTTTCTACATATAACAGCATGTTATCTGCAAATTAGGAATAATTTTGCTTCTTATTTTTGAACATGGATGACTTTTTATTTCTTGCTATTTGCCTTGGCCAAGACATCTAGTATTTTACTGAATAGATTTGGAAAATGTGGTATTGTTCTCTTGTTCCTGATCTTTCAGAAAAGTCTAAGTCTTCTTTAACTGACCATTATGTTTTTGGGTTTATGCTATGGGTTTGGGTTTTGGGTTTATGCTATGGGTTTGTCATACGTGACTGTTAGTTATTATATTGCTAGTTGTTTTATCACAGTATTGAATTTTACCAAATGCTATTCTTCATCAATTGAAATAATCATATGATGTTTGGTCTACATGCTTGTTTTCTTTATTTTTAATATGATATATTACATTGGTCCGTCTTCATATATTGAATTGAACATTATATATAGTGCTTTTAATATGCTACTGATTTCCATTTGACAGCATTTTGATGAAAATTTTTACATCAATGCTCATGAGGGCTATGAATCTGTTGTTATCTTTTTTGTAGTATTTTTATCAGTTTCTGGAATCAAGGCAATTCTACCCTCATTGAATGAGTTAGAAAATATTCCCTCCTCTTCTATTATTATGAAAAGTTTGAGAAAGATTAATGTTACTTTAACATTTAACATTTAAATGTTTGGTCAAATTCACTATTGAACTTAGCAGGCCCAGAGCTTTCTTTTGTTGGAAGGTTTTGGACTATGGATTTAGTCTTTTTGCTAGTCTTAGGTCTGTTCAGTAATTTTATTTCTTTATTATTTAGCTTTAGTAGGCTTTGTGTTTTCAGGAATTTGTCTATTTCACCTCTGTTATACAATATGCTGTTATATAATTTTCCACAATATTCATAATCTTTTAAATTTTTGTAATATTTGTAGTAAAGTCCCCACTTAGGTTTCTGATTTCAGTATTTTTAGCCTTCCTCTCTCCCACTCTCCCTTCCTCCCTCCCTCCCTCCCTCTTTTCTCCCTCCCTCTCTGTCAATACAGCTAACAAGTTGTCAACTTTGTTTATCTGTTCAAGAGACCAAGTTGTGGCTTTGTTGATTGTCTTTATTGTTAATGTTCTCTATGTCATCACTCTACTCTTTAAAATTTTCTTCTTTCTGCTAGCTTTGGGTTTAATTTGTTCTAGTTTCTTGAGTTATACATTTAGGTTACTAATTTGAGAGATTTCTTTTTTAATGCATGCATTTAAAGCTATAAAATTTCCTCTTAAGACTGTGTACCTAAATTCTGATAAGTTGTATTGTGTTTCATATTTTCAGTTGTCCTAAGTGTTCTAATTCTCCTCGTGATTTCTTTTTTGATACACTGGTTATTTAAAGATGTGCTGATCCATTTCCATAAATTTGTGAATTTTCCATTTTTTTATTACTAATTTCTAACTTCACCCTGTTATTGTTGGAAAAAGATGTTTTATATTATATGTGTTTTAAAATTAGTTGACAGTTTCTGAGTGAACATCTGGTCTTTCCTGAAGAATATTCGCATGTGATTGAAAGGAATGTGCTTCTCGTTGTTTGGTAGGATGTTCTATATATGTCTGTTAGTTTAGATGGCTTATTGTGTCATTTAAGCACCCTACTTCCTTACTTACCATCTGATGGTTTTATCCACTACTGAGAAAGGAATATTAAAATCTCAAACTATTACTGTAGACCTGTGTATTATACTCAGTTCAATCTTCTCATTTTTTGCTTCTCATAGTTTGATAGTCTGTTATTAGTGTGTAAATATTTACAATTATTTATAATATTTTTATTGACTCTTTTAATAAATAAAGCATTTTTTTAAAAAAACTATAACCATTTAATTTGAAGTATGTTCTGTCTGATGATAATAGCCATCCTTACTCTTGTTTGGCTACTGATTTCATGAAATATCTTTTTTTGTTCTTTCATTTTCCACCTATTTGTGTCTCTGTATGTCAAATAATCTCCAGTTCCAGTTACTCAGGAGGCAGAAGCAGACAAAATAGTTGAGCTCCAGCAACGTGAGGCCAGCCTGAGCAGCATAGCAAAGCTCTATATTAAAAAAATCAAGTGAATATCTATTAGGCAGCATATAGTTGAATTATGGTTTTTGTTTTAAATCAGTTGTACAAATCTGAGTCTTTTGATTGAAGAGTTTAACCCATTTACATTAATAAGTTTTAATTGCGATTATTTTATTTTTAGTTCTAAAATCTTCTTTTGGTTCCTTTGTATGTGTTATATTTCTTTGTTGAGAATTTTTATTTGTTTTTAGTGTATTTGTAATTATTTGTCATAACATTTTTATCATGGTTCCTTTAAAATCTTTGTCTTGCAATTCTAATATCTCTGTCATTTTGATATTGGTAATGACTTCCATTGATTTTCTTCTTTTTATTCAGTTTGAGATCCTTTTATTTTTTGTTGTGAAAGGAAAATTTTATTTAGAACTCAACATTGTATTTCTTCTTGTGTTTCAAGTTATTCCATTGGTCTGCCATATGTTTGTCCTAAGTATAATGTCTTAAATTGTCATAAGTTTTAGTTATCCTCATATAAATTTTTTGTACTGTGTAATTATATGAAGATATTATTCTTTTTATTATTTTGAAGGTAGTAAAATACAACAGAACAAGGCAGAACAAAGCCAATCAAGACAATGCAGTGATATTGGTACAGAACTTCACAGCAGGTTACTGGGATAACAATAATAGGTACCATAGTATATCTCATTATCTTCACAACAGTCCTTTCTATCAGGTAGAGTAAAATCAACCAAATACAGAATATAAAACCTATCGAAACAGAGTATTGAATAGAGCAATACAATTAATCAGAACAAAGCAAAACAGTATTTGCCTTCAAAGAGATGGTAGAAGGAAATTCCCCATATTTGCTGTATTGCATATGGTCATCCTTCCAAGAGATGCTCAGACCTCTGGCTCCCATTTGCTAAAGGGGGATGGGAGGATGGGATATTTGATTCTCAGCCTGCACACCAGTAAGCTCACGGCTGCTTACCAGGGAGGTGAGCAGGTTGCTTTGTTGTCCAGCACCCTAAGTTCCAACATGGCGGGGCTATATGCTGATATTATTTAAACATTCCGCTTTAACTGACACACCTCTAATGTGGAAAGAGAGTTGTCTGTTTATATTGCCAGACAGAGGTAGATGTCCAGTTTTCCACATCCAAGTGGGGCACTTCCTACTACTAATTGTTAGGGCTGGGTGTTCTGGGTCCTCACTGGGGTCTCCACTGCTAGTTCCCTGCTAGGAGGGTTAGGAATGCAATGTTACTTCTCCACGTCTGGCCATTCTCATAGCACTGTGGAGAGATGTCCTTTTTATAGTTGAATCATGGGGAAAATGTTGACAATACTATCTTTCCTCTGACACTACTCCTGGTCAGGAGAGAGAAAGGTGCCTCAATAGTGCTGGGTAGGAGTGGAAGTTGCCATGTGGTTTTTACTGACAGTCTGAGGAAAGGGGTTCTAATTACCTGGAAGGGATAACAATTCTAGCTCCTTATTTGCTCTTTTCTGGTATCACCTGATGAGTATGTTGAGGTGTCGCATTATAGACCAGAAGGGATAGAAATCTAAGCTATTCACCAGCCTTTGCTAGCATGGGTGGCACAGGACATAGTATTTCTCTGCCTTTTTGGTAAGAACATTATGGTCATTGTCTAAAAGTTTTCTATCTTGCTAGTCTACTGCTCGCCTCATACTTTGGCTACAGAGCTGACTTTTGTTGAAACTATTCTTAATCTATGTCCATTGGCATGTCCAGATTTCTGACTTCTTCCATTCCAAGTCTTGGATTTAAGAAATGAAAAAGGAAACATAGGGAATTCAATACCATGCTTTTGGATCCCGTATCCCAGTTGGTCTGCCATTATCTGTCCATCTGTATTTGTCTTATATATCATGTCTTATATATAATGATAGTAGGTGATGATTAAAAATCATCACCATTCTAAATAGTGCACGGAGAGGCACATTTGTAATCTACTCAAGCGGCCTTAACTACTCAAGGCAGGAAGATTCATAAATTCAAGGTGAGTCCAGGCAACTTAGTGAGACCCTGTCTCAAAATACAAAATAAAGAAGAGGTTGAGGATACAGTTTAGTGAAATCCCTGAGTTCATTCCCCAACACTAAAAAATAATAAATAATAGATGGATAAATCAATGAAAAAGTAAATCAGGCACTTTTTATTAAGCAATTGCTATGTGGTTTTTATATATTCTCCACTTGTGTTAACCCTTACAGCAAACCCATGAAGCCAGAATCATTTCCATTTTACAGCGAAGAACCGTGAGGTACAAACAGTTTAAGGGAAAAATTTCCAGTGTTATACCCTACTGGATGACAGAACTGAAATCCAGATCCTCGCCTGTTTTGACAGAGAACCTGTGCTATTAAGGCCCATACTTCACTGACTTTATGGGTTTCTTTTAGAAGAGGGAAGACTGGAAGAAATTATTATCTCTGGCTCTGTAGAAAGCTCTTAGTGGCCCCTTGAAGTGCATTTTTGCCTAGACTACCAATGGCATTTCCGAAGAACTTGTATTTTATATTACTCCCTTAAAACAATCTCAAGGTGTAATTGGAAGCCAGACTCACTGCGAACAGATGGGGAATCTGTAGCTGAGAGAGGCGGAGTGACTTGTCTGAGACCATATGGCAGTAAACGCTGGAAGCAGACCTGGGAAGCAGGTCTTCCGAGTCAGGAGCCAGTGGGCTTTCCACAGGCTCCCAGCCCGGCCTCCAGATTGGTCTCAGTGCCATCGCTTTGTTCTTACTGGGCAGCGTTCTGGTGTAGGCAGAGCTCATGGCAGTTAAATCGGGGCCTGTCTTCCAGCAGCCTCCTGGCTTGCACCACTTTGCAGACTGCATCTGATGGAAACCTTATGTGGAACAAAAAAACAAACCTGAAAACCAGGTCCATCTCAGCATCTCCATCCACTGGATAAACATCTCCAAGACACACGCACAGGGAGGCCAGACTCCCTCTGCCAAGTTTTTAACCTAAAGTTTGGAAGCCGCTTGCATTTTCCATAGAGCAGTAAACTATTTTCATTCCTTTTACAGTGAATGACTCCTTACGGGGTGATAATTTACTTTTAACCTCTCTTTCAGGAACTGATGATTTTGCTTTCTTGCCTCGAAGGACTTGTGGGTTAAAAGAAAGGGCTCACTTCTTGAAGTTTTTCTTCTTTCCCATCTTTGCTTTTTTCCTCTTTGAAAGTCTGCTATGTTTGTTTCAGGGCTTCCAGAGTCTTTGGAGCCTTGCCTCTCTATTCAGAGAGAACTTGGCTCCTTCGTGGTGCCCCCATTCCTCTGCTGAATCTAATCTGACTGTTCTATTTATAATTCTTGAACAAGATGAATCTAGTCTTTGTGTTTCTTTCTGAGCAACAGCGTCCCCTCCCTAGGACTTGAGCCATTTAACCTCTGCAAGAATCTCTTTAATTTCTCTGCAATTTGCCAGGAAGCAGGCAGCTGAAACCCTATCAGGTCCTGGATCATATCAGACCTGCTTTAAACTGGCACCCTCCTCCATCCCCCAATCTCCTGGGAGTTGATTTAGGAACAGGGCTGTGTAGAGAAATTCTCAGCAGCACTTTGGCGACGCCAGTGCTGTCTGGAAAGTCTGATAGGCAGGGGCCCATTCTCTGGAGGATGGAAAGGCTCAAAATGGAAACTGTGCTACTTTTACTCATGCCTTGGTTCCTCCAGTCCCTCGAGGCTTATACACACATTATGGGCTATTTAACCTTAGACTTAGAGTCATTAAGTTATTTTTCCTGGGACCCCTGTGGCCTCTACCTCTTAGAAAGAGAAGAAAGGGAGACTAAAAGAAGAGAACGGACTTATCCAAAGTTACATAGTGGGTTTGTTCAAGAGTTCATAACATCATGCAGTTGTAATGGCTGACTGATTGTGTCAATTTGAGAAGTCTAGAAGTTTAACAAAATCGGCTCAGCAGTTGCATACCCCAGGCTATAGAAGACCCACACTAGGGCAGCTCATCACCTGGATGGCATAAAGAGAAAATTAGGAAGGACAGATCTGCTTCTGTTCTTCCCAAGGAACTCCAGTCTTTGCCTTCAATTTAGAAGTCATCTTTTGGTTTTCAGGGCAGACTCCGGCTTCCTTCATAAACAATTTAGCCTTCTAGTGCAGATTCTTCGGTTTTGGCCTCCAACCCTTCAGCCTTCCAGTGTAGGCTCTTCAGTGTTCCATTGCAGACCCATCAGCCTCTGGATTCGGACTTGCACAGGGGCGCTGCAGTGAACCTCAGACACTGGACTGAAACCTTCGCTCTGCGTTGTGCAGACCCCCTCTGCACGCTCCCTCATCCGACTGTGAATGACCATGAGAGCCAATCTTGGAATTTCTCATACATTTGTATACCTTGTGTTATATCTCATTTTTCTAGTAAAATACATGAGTCAAACAAGTATCCTGTCTTAAGCCACTATGAACTTGTGAAAGCACTAATCATCTTACATCCCCGCTAAACACAGTTTTTATGTATCTCTTTCTTCTACTTTGTCTAATTATCCCCCAAATCCCATCCCTACTCCTATGTCAGAAGAAGAGCTCTTTCTCCAGGGAATAGAAACAGACTTGCTGGAATGTAAATTCTATGACTAGAGATTCTTAAAGAGGGAGTAAGCCCTAGAATTGCAGGTGTGGAGGACACAGATCATTAAGTTCACAATGACATGCAAAGCTGTGAATTGGCTTTCTCTGGTTATACTTGGTGACCAAGCCAGGGTTACAGCCTGTGTATTCTACTCTATTCAAAAATCTGTTGGCTCCTTGTGTGTGGTTCTTGATTTTGATGGGAATCTTGAATGTCCTTTCAGACAATTCTTTTAAGTTAAGACTCACTCAGACTTGCCTGATGTAACCTTACACATATTTGTAACAAGAGGATATTCTATCATACTCTTAAATTCAATTATATTTTAAACTCATTTATCATGAGCTTCCTTGTAAAATTAATTTAAAAAAAGAGCCAAAATATTTTTTGGCCTCACTAATGCAATTGGTCTTCTTTCCTAGCAAGATAAACTAAGATGATCTTTTACATTTTTAGAGACCAGGAGTCAGTGTGTCTCACTGAACATATAAAAGCACATTTATTCTTAAAAACTACTGATTTTGAAAGAAGATTTCACAAAATGGAAAGACATTCCTTGTTCATGGATAAGAAGAACAAGCATTGTGAAAATGGACATTCTACCAAAATTGTTATACAGAGTTAATTCAATTCCAATCAAAATACTATTAGCATACCTCACAGATCTAGAGGAATCATTCTTAAAATTAATTTGGAACCAGAAGAGACCTAGAATAGCAAAGGCAATTCTGGGCAACAAAGGCAAGGCAGGAGGCATCACAATCCCTGACTTGAAATTATACTGCAAAGCTACTGTGATAAAATCAGCATGGTACTGGCAAAAAAACAGACTTGAAGATCAATGGAATAGATTAGAAGATACAACCACAACTACAAACACACTCAGCCACTTCATCTTCAACAAAGGGGTCAAATGTGTTCATTGGATGACAGACAGCCTTTTTAATAAGTGGTGCTGGAAAAACTGGCTTTCCATATGCTGAAAACTAAAACTAGATCCATGTCTATCACCATGCACTAAATTAAAGTAAAAAATGAATCAAAGATCTACATATGAAAACAGAAACACTAAATCTGCTAGAAGACAAAGCAGGTAGAAATCTTGATGACATAAGGGTAGGCATAGAGTTCATGAACAAAAATCAAACTGCACAGGAAATACTTCCCAGAATCAGCAACTGGAATCTCATCTTATTAAAAAGTTTTTGCATGTCAAAGGAAATCTCAAACAGAGTGAAAAGAAAACTTATGAATTGGGAAAATATCTTAGCCAACTATCTCTCAGACAAAGGACTTCTATCTCAAACATATAAAGAATTTTAAAAAATCAGGCCCCCAAAATTCAAGGGTTCAATTCAAAAATAGACAACTGAGATGGATACACACTTCTCAGATGAATAAATACAAATGGCAAATAAATATATGAAAAAATGTTCAACATCACTGATCATTAGAGAAATGCAAATTAAAATAACACTGAGATTGCATCTCACCCCAGAATGATCAGAATCAAGAAATCAACCAACAACAAATGCTGGTGAGGCTGTGGGGAAAAAGGAACTTTTTTACACTATTGATTGGAGTGTACACTGTTGGAAATAAGTGTGGAGATTCCTTAAAAAGCTGGGATTAGCGATTCCATTTGACCTAGCTATTCCACTTCTGGGCATTTTCCCAGCAGAATTGAAAACATCATACCACAGTGATATATGTGCACCCATGTTTATAGAAGCACAATTTGTAATAGCTGAATCTTGGAAACAACCCAATTGCCCATCAATCAAGGAATGGATAAAAAAGATGTGGTATTTTTATGCAATGGAGTACTATTTAATTATAAAGAAGGATTACATTGAGGGTTTTATAGGTAAATGAGTAAGATTTGAGAACATATTCACAAGTGAAATAAATCAGACTCACATGTGTAAATACTATATTTTCTCCCTAGAGTAAGAAACTGAAAGAGTAAATAAGACCCAAAATCTACAATAGGTATTGTGAAAGGATAAGAAAATGCTCAAAGGAGAAAAATAACTGGAATAGGGGAAAGGTGAAAAAAGGAAAGAAAAAAGAAAAAGATATAAAATTGTTTATATATACATAAAATATCTAAAATGATTATACTACTAATTCTGTTAGTTCTTGGAAAAGAATAGTTAATGCTCATGTGATTAGATCAATTTTGCAAGGCTATATTGGATAATTTAAGTGACTCTTGAAGATAACAGTATACAATATTACAACCATTGTTAAGTTCCTATCACCTTGTTTTGAAAGACTGTATAATTATTGTTTTGGGTTTCTTGTTGTTCTTGTAGTTGTTGTTTGTATGCCTCTTGATTTTTGTTTTTCTTTTCTATTTTTTTTTCTTTAAAAAAAAACTAGTGATTTTGCATTCAGATATGACACAGATGCTATTCAGGTCAAGGCCAACTTTATATAATTCCTACTGAGACCCAGATGGAGAAGGACTGTGATTGATAGCTTCCTATGCATGTGACTGTGTCAGTGTCCTGGTCTCACTCTTTCCATGACATACCTTCTGCTTTTGGATTCAGATTCTTAGGAGCAGAGGGTGTATGGACTTTTTGGAAAGCACAGAACGAGAGAAAATGGAGGAGCTCACGTGCCTTTCCTTACAGTCAAGGAATTCCTTCTAATCAGTTCAGAATATGAATATTTCCCTAATTCATAGACACATGGAAAATACCATTCTTAAAGATTTCATAAGTGTCAGACATTGTGTGACACTCTTCACCAACATTCTTCTCTTTTAGTCTGTACAGTATCTCTGCAGAACAGGTATAGTTATCCCATTTTAATAAATGAAAAAGAGCTGAAGTTTGAGGCCACATAAGAATAAATGGTTTAGACAACACTTAATCCAAGTCTCTGATCACAAAATCAGCTACTGTTATGAATGCTTTCTCTTATAGAATATGTGTAATAATTCTCTGGGGGTTGTGTGTGCATGTGTGTGTGTATGTGTAGAAATGGAATGATGGAATGGATGGGTCATGGAAAGTGTGTATCTTCAACACTGTAAATTAAGCTTTCCATGATGAATCTATTTATTTATACTCTGCCCAGGATTAAGAATTTGTCTTGCTCCATATTCTTGCTAACACTTGATGTGATCAGAATTTTAAAAAATATTTCCTGATATCACATGATATTTCACTGTGTTTTTAATTTACATTTTTGTATTCCAATGAGACTGATTGTTTTTAAATATTTATTACTGCCTCTTCTTCCTTGGTGAATTCCTTGTTCATAATTTTTGCAACCTTATCTTTTGTAAAATTGTGTTTTCTATTTCTAGTTGGTTTGTAAGGGTGTGTGTATGTATCCAAAACATAGATTATCTGGATTCTAATCCTTATATGACCATATAAGCCCCAAATATCTTCTTGTAATCTTTAATTTGATTTTTTGCATTTTAAATGAATTTAAATAATTTGGATAGAGATTGTGCGTACTTTGGTAAAGTTTTTCTTAAGAAACCTCAGACATTGCTGAATGAGGCAAACCTTACATGGCCTATACTTGTATAGACTATTGCATTTTAGTGAATTTGCATAATCAAGCAACCACTATTATAACCCAGTTTTAGAATATTGTATCACTCCAATCTTGCCTAAATTTGATCACCATATGCTCCTATTTCCTGGCCCAGTCAGCTATTGATTTGTTTTGAGTTTCTAGTTCTCCCTTTTAAAGAAATGTCATACAAAGACATACAATACTGTTCTTTGGTGTCTGATTTCTTTCATTTAGCCCTGTGTTTTAGAGGTTCATCCATGGTGTGGGTAATATTTTGTTCCCTTCAATTTTGAATGGTGTTCTATTCTTGGTTAGCCCATATTCTACTTACCCATTCTCTAGTTTTTGGCAATTTGAATTGTTTTCAACTCTCAGTTGTATAAATAATTTTTCTATGAACATTTCCATAACAATTTTGGATTGATGTTTTTGTATTAATACATAGAGTGGAATGGCTGGGTTGTATGTCAATTCTATGCTTAACTTTTAAAGAAACTAAAAAAAAAACTGAAACTGATTGTACCAATTTTATATCTAGGAGAAATGTATGTATTTTTAAATGGTGAATTATTTGGATAGTTATTTCACCAAAGAAAATGTATGAATGGCTAATAAAAGCATGAAAAATTTCCAACATCATTAGCCAATAAGAAAATGCAAATTAAACCATGATATAACAATAACCCACATAAGTGGCTATATTAAAAGAGATGAACAATACCAAGTGTTGATGAGTTTGTTGAGAAATTTCCCCCTCAAATTTTTAGTCACAGATGTATCTGCTCAAGTTTCTAATCAAACTTACTGGAAGTTACCTCTGTGTCTGTGTAGCTTAGCGAGCAGTCAGTGATTTGGGTAGAAATTGTGCCTGCTAATCGATCAATGTGTGAGTACAGAAATTACTTATGTGCTCTCAAGTCTTTTTTTTATTTTCTTGTGTCTTCCTCATACATGTCTATTTCCCAGTCCCCAAGGTTTGTATGCAAAGGTTATGCATTATTATATAGCTCTCTTATTTCCAGGATTAATCCATTAAATTTTTGGCTAATGTATCACCATAACTAGGGTTGTATTCTTGGACTAACAAGTTGCAAAGTGTTTCTACATATATTTTTTACAGAATTTGCCACTTTTAACTGGAAAAGCCATGTGGTTTTTGCCTCACGTGCATCAGTCAGTGTTTACTAGACAAACAGATATGCTAGAAAATATTTAAATATGCATAAGAATTTACAGGTTGGCTTATAATGGCTGCCCACAGAGCTGGGTGTGAAACAGTGAAAAAAGTCTGTCTGCCCACTTGGGATGTGAAGGATTCAGTCACAGGTGTGTTGGTCCCATGTGAGCTTCATATACGAATGCTGAAGGGGCTGTACCAGAAAGCTGAAGAGTCTGCACTAAAAGGTGAAGGTTCTCTGTTGGAGACTGAAGAGTGTGCTGAAAGCCAGGAAATGAAGTCCAAGGTGAAAATGAAGACTGGAGCTCCTGAGAAGGAAACTGAAGCAATCTTTCCTTCTTTGTTTCCCCCTTTTAATAGCATTGTGATAATCCTCCCTAGGGTGAGTCTTCTACAACCAGAACTATGCTGAGGCAATTTAGTTAGGTGCAATTTACTCAAGTTGATAAGAGTCAATCAGCTATCACGTTACCCCGTCTTTCTAACCATCATGATTACTTGAGCTGACTTCTGCTGGTTTTGCAGCTTGCCCAACACTGAAAAAAAAAAACAACACAAAACTAGTCTTTGACTATCAAAGCTGGAGCAAGGGATGACAGTAGATTCCATCAAGAAAATTAGATGTCTATTGTTCTTACCCAAAACGCTGGTAGTGTTTTGGGAACAAATTCTTCCCAACTTATCATCTGTCCTAGTTGATTTCCAGAGCCATGAAATGGTTGATTTTGATAATTCTTCCAAGTATTGTACTTTTTTTTTTTTTTTTTTAGAAACGTCCTCTTGATTTTGCCATGGCCCCTCCAATTATGTCTGTAGGTACTCAGATACTTTGGTGTAAAATAGAAAAATTTATCACTATTTTCTTATTGGTGTTATGGTTGAATGTTTGTGTCCCATCCAAAATTCGTGTTGAAATGTAATCTGCATGAAATGATAAGGAGAAATGTGGCTTTTAGGCAGTGATTGAAACATGAGGGTTCTATCTTCATGAGTAGGACTGGGTGCCTTAAAGTAAAGGGTTAACTGAGCGAGATCACCCCTTTGCTCTTCTGTCATGTGAGAACACAGCATTGTTCCCTATCAGAATTAAGCATGTCAGGTTGGAAGGAGAGACACTGTATCATTACCAGTTAGGGCTATAATCTTGGACTTTCTAGTTTCCAGAATGCTTACAACTTTCCAAATAGTGATAGAAGTTGTGCAGGTTATTGAATCTGTAACACTCCTCAAGGTCTGTACCAGGTTTGGAGCAGTGTGAATGAGGCGTATGCCAAGATAGTACAAAGGTAGAAGGAAGTATGGACTTGAACTTGAGGGCTACTACAAACTGATGAGGCAAATGAGGATTCAGAGCTGTGTCAGGTAAAGACTGATAAAGAATAGCTTAAATTCTATTTAGATATGGGTTTGAGATTTCAAAATAGATAGTGAAACTGTGCAGTAGACCATCAGGAGTTTTGATTTAAAAACTGAGAATTTATGGTCAGAGATAATGCTATGGGGACGGTCTGCACACAGTCAGAGCTATGAGGTGGGAGGTGGTTATCTGAGACAAATACACAGGAAAGAATACAGGGTGCAACTTTGGAGACAAGAGTAACCATGATGAGTAGATGGAAGAGAACAGGAGAGAGGAGCCATAAAGTGAAAGAGAGAAAAATACAAAGGTACAATTTTCTGTGTTTGGACTCACAGTACATAGTAACACATATCTGAGAAAAGGGAATTATTGAATTTCTCAGAATATTTTAGGTGAAATCACTCTTAAAACATTTCATCCTAAGGCCCAGAAAAACATATCTTTTCCTCCAGATCAAAGTTCATATATATTCTCTAACCCACTGGCTTCAATTTTGTTTGCCTTTTTAGTTCTTAATCTCATAAAAATCAGTGTGTGTTTTTGAATTCAGTCACAGAAGGAGTATCATATAGGCTGTCTGCTTTTCATCACAAGTATCATATAGGTTAAGATTTTCTGTCTTCTCCAGTATAAAAATGATCGCATAGTTTATGCTGTCTTCTTTGACATTCATTTATCACAGATGTACAGCATTCAGTCAACATAGGCATATAAAATTTCCAAGTTAAGATGGACTGTAGAAGGCATCTTCTTTAGTTCACAGATGAGAACATTCAGGACTAGAGGGAGTGACCTAAGTGTGAGTTTGAGACAGAGATTGGATTAAAGCCCAGATCTCCTGACTTGAAATTCTCGTGATTCAGAACCTTATCAGCATTGACACATAAATCGCTCTTTCTTGTGCCAACACACTGTTATGAACTAATAATCTGTTCATTTTATCTATAGCTATTTTCTTAGTTATGATTTCTTTATTTATCTGAAAGATATTAGCTGGTTCCTATAAACATACTGAGACTATGTTTAATTTTTTAGAAGTTTTTTTAATGTTTGTATACACTGAAGATGCATAATAGAAACAGTCAAATAAACAAGCCATTAGCCTGCAAACAAAAATGTCAACTGAGACAAAATTCATTAATTTGGCGATGATTCACTGGGTAAGGCTTGAAGTATATGTATCAATTATCTTCAAATTATCTTTTCTGAAGCACAAATTCCATTCTTACAAAACATATGAACTAACACTTTCACAGTTCAATGTATTTACTAAAGTGGAAGTAAACATCTTTTTTTAAAATTCAACTAATATGTATGAGTGCCTACTATGTGCTAGGCCCTAGGACCTACAGTAGTAGACAAGACACATAAAGTTCTTCATGAAATACATAGTATCATGGTAGAAGGGCAGACAACAAATTTGCAGATAAATAAATGATGTATTTTTGAGACAGGGACAAGAGTAACAGGATAGAGATTAACTATATGAGAGATGGTTTTACACAGTGTAATCCACTGTGACTGGGAAGAGTCCATGGCAGGTCAGGATCCCTGCAAAACTTACTCCAAGGTGGAGATTGTGTACATATAGAAATTTTATTGTGGAGTTCTTTCAGGACAATGTCTGTAGCAAAGTGATAGGCAGTCACAGCAAAGCTTCTATTTTCCAAGCCATAAAGAAGTTTGGGTTCCCTGCAGATGACCCTGAGTTGGGGCCAGATGGCCAGCTTTCAGATTTGTTTATTAGTCATTATTGTACACAGGCATCTCTTGGGGTAGAGGAGATCTTGGGTGAAGTGGACCACTGAGGGCCATCTATGACAGGGGCGCAGCTGTGAGGAAATAGTACTTAAATCCGGAAAGGGGCCTCTGAGTGAACCACCAGAGCGTCCACTGTAGCCTCTCTGAATATGGACTATGTACTTAAGCTGAGATCTGGATGCTGTGATCCCACTGAAGTCTGTGGTCAATATTGTTATTATCCCAATTTTGTATCTGTTTGCTTCCCAGAAGCTCACATAGGTGAAGCAACTGGCTCCAAGAGACATAGCTAGGCAGCAAGATTTTATGTCTCTTGCCCAGTTGTTTCCTAGTATGACCTGGGTTTGTTTTGTTCTGTTTATGCCCGTGTTTGTGAAAATCTATGGGTGTGCACTTCTGCAAACACTTTAATGAAGGAGCTGGGTACACTGCCAGCACACTGCATGCCTGTCACTGTACAGTACCATAATAGAAACAGCTTGCAAGGCCGTGTTTGCCTCTTTGTTCAAATAAGTGACTCTGTATATTTCTACAAAATAAAGCTTTAGAGTTTACCAAATTTTCAAATAATATGCTGACGACTTAGTTAAAAGAAAAGCAAGTGGAACAAATTTCCCTAGATGTTACTTGTTCCAAAAAGTCAAAAGGTTAACACAGCCGTTCCAAACATCTGCAAATGTTTTCAGATTTCTAATCCCCAATCTTTCTTTGATTTCAGGCATGATGCGAGAGTACTAGGATGCCATCATCTTTAGAGTCTGTTGCTTAAAGTTTGTTTTTCGCTTGGTTTGAGTCATTCAGCCCATATTCTGACCCTTCTGGGCTCTCATCAGACAGTGTCTTGCATCTTACATTTCTCTGTAGTTTTAAAAGCACCTTTTTCGGTGATAGTTCATTCAATCCTTGCAAAAGTAGTGTGAAGCATTGGTCTGTAGTGCCCTCACTGGTAAAGGAACTGAAGCCCTGAAAATTTAAGAGACTCAGGTGCATCCCTGGAACCCAAGTGTTTTGGTTACAAGATTACATGTTCTTTCTTTGACCTCTCCACTCACAGAACCTGAGATGGCTCCTTGGAGGGTGGAAGGTGCGTAATATATGAGAAAAAAGACATAAGAATGAGAAGAGAGTAAATATTGTTTGAAGCTACAGGGACAAATCATGTAGCTTCCTTAGACCTTGTTTTACTCATGGAAATGATAGAACTAAGGTAGGCTGAATTTGAGGAATTTCCTCGATTTTAAGTATCTCTGGTTTTACAGAAACAGCAAAGAAAAGGAAAAAGATGAATCCAAACTATGAGACAGCAGCAGCAGCACCGGCAGCAAGAGCAACAACAACCGCAGATACCCTGGTATCCCAGCTCTGTGTACATCACACTAACTACACTGCGACTCCTTGTTTGGAGTTCTGGCGGCCACTGGAAAGCCTTCATCTCGAACACTGCACCGCTCAGGTTTCTGCTAGTTTCCTTGCTACCAATATCACTGTTTCACACAGAATGGCGAGCAGACTGAAGAGATCAAATTAAATCCATTTCCACTTTAAGATGGGAAGTCTGTTTGGAACAATCAAGTGGGTTTGGAGCAGCAAGCCTGGGTTTTCAATTGCCATCAAATGGTAAATTGCTTAGTGTCAATTGGTGTTAAGTGAACCGATTTGTACTCAATTAATATACTGTGGTTGGGAAGGAGGAAAACAATTTCATTTAGCTAGATTGTTCTTCTCTAGGTTCTATCTGTGTGGAGCTGCCAGCAGTTTTGCTGGTCTCCTCTGTTTCTCCATCAATTCTTTATCCATTGTCAGCCACATCCTCTGTTGTTGGGGAAGATGGGATTGCGGCACTTTATTTCAGCTTTCTTCATGCTTTGTAATCCCACCTAGGGAATGGTTGGTGCAGGGCCCCAAGTGAAAAGCATTGGTGGTGTAAAAGAGTTAACAAAGCTTTCAGAAGCATTTCATCTCCAACCAGCACTCATCTTTGGCTCTGACCAACCCAGTTTTAAAATTTGCCAGGGAAGACTCCTTCTGGAGTGTCCAAGAGACCAAAATAGTGCTGACATGACAGGTGAGATGTGTGAAGACCTCGGTGGCTCTGTAAGATCTGGAAATTACCTGACAATGATGAGCAAGCACAGAGGAAATATTGGTCACCCAGCAATGGCCAGCTGAAATGCTGGCATACAGTAGCTCAGGTAAATCCATGCAGGAGTGACTGCCCAAATAAAAAAAAAACACCCTGTGGACATGGGCTGGCCAGCAGAAACAGGATGAGAAAATACAGCAGCCTCATTTTCACACACATAGATTTTTATGCTCCCTTTGGTTGGTAATTTACATTTATATAGACTCTTTCAAACTCTGGGTTCTGAAATGGATTTACTGGTTTATATGTATAGGATACCACTTTATATAAGCAGTTGGCTCTGTAAGTGTAAACAAAACCTGACCATCTGTATTTAAGTGACAGCATGTGGCTTAGACTGGTCATTTTAAGCTATATAGTACTTGAGCTCCCTTCCCTGAGTTTTTTTAAGGGGCCGTTGGTTGTGGTGCAGTGTCACTTGATGATGACTTTCGCCTGACTCCACTTGATGCATGCCGGCTCTGTTTCCCTACTGCCGTCATGACTTATGCATGAGCATAGCTAGATGAGATGTGACTGATCAAAATACAGGTGACAACTCTTTTTCTCCTTTGGTCTAAATATAAAATGTACCTTCTACCTCTTTCCACAAACTTGCCTACAGAAATACCTGAGGAGAACAAGAGCATACAAAGAAATCACATCATAGGTTGTCAAGCTTTGCAAGAGTGTAGACATCTATTGTTTCTGTGCAGAGAGGTACATGGTAGGAAGGATACCTAAGCTAGAGTCACAAGGCCTGGGACTGAGTCAGGACACTGCAAGTGAGAAACAGTGAGGTCTTGGGTCACTAAACCTTGTATTAGTTTCCAAATATAATCAGTGGAGATACACTGATTCCATACTGCTTAAGACAGTTGTTGAAGAGGCAGCATCTGTTACTAGTGACTGTCAGGGTCAACTTGACAACTCTGGTTGGCTAGGCTAAGTACCCTGCCTCTCAGTGGGAGAGAATGGCCTTTCCAAGGAGAGGAAAACTGCTCTTTGGTAACAAGTATGCAAATAAATGGAGGCTCTTCAATAGGGTTGTGTGAGGGTGGAATATGACAGCATATGCACAAAATTCTTATAACCTCCAAGAATCCCACATAAGAACTTGTTGAAACTCTGTTCTCAGTAGAGCATAATTCTCAGTTCTTTTTTTTTTTTTTTTTGGTACCGGGGATCGAACTCACGACCTTGCACTTGCCAGGCAGATGCTTAGGCCACTGAGTTAAATCCCCAGCCTAATTCTCAGTTCTTTAAACTTACTGGTAGTAGGGTCTAACTAATGACTCTAAGATGATTTCTTGCTATAAACTTAAAAGATTCCCAGACATCTGAGGCTGCGACTCATCCTAGCCTCCCCTGCGTTAAGGAAATCTACATGTGCTGTATTCCTAGACAAGAATCTCTGTCTTAGCACTTACTGACATTTTTGATGGGATAATTCTTTGGGGTTGGGGACGGACCTGTGTGTTGTCAAGTATTTAGAAGCATTCCTGACCTCTAGCCACAACATACAAGTAGTGCACCCTCTTCAATAGTGATAATCAAAAGTGTCAGCAGACATTGCTAAGAATCTTTTGGGAGGGGGATTCATGCCAGGTTGAGAGTCATTCACTTGGATTGGGAGCTCCATGAAAGCAAGTTCTACTTTTTAAAAAGCTATACCCTTATACTACTTTAACAGCATATCCAGTCTTACTAGGTATCAATAGAAAGTGGCTGGGTGAAACTGACTAAACAGCAAAGTTCCACTTTGGTATTAGAGCCACCCCTTGCCAACTTACAACCGTTGGTTAAAGTGGCCAAACTGAAAAATATATGAAGCATGTTGTAGCTGTTAAGCCAGCCCTAGGCTCAATAGGGAAATATTTGTCTACAAAGAACTGAATATTCTCAGTATACTCTGTGCAAATTATAAAAGGCAATTGAAGCTATCCCAGACTGCATGGGTGCCCAAGTGGTTGGACTGAAAGAGCTGAGAATATATTTATATGTGTGACCCTTTTCATGTTTGCATTTATTGGTAGCCCCCTGAGACTCATTCACAGTATAATTTTCAATTAGTTTTGGGTTCCTGACTTTTGCACACTCATGTTTTTGCAGGTTTTCCGACAGACTTCCGGAGGGTGTCACTGTACTAGTAGCTGCCCTGCAGATTCATACAAGAAGACAAAGGAAGGGGTCAGGTGGTGCTTTGTCATTTAATGGGTGAAGGACCACTGATGGGGCTTCTGGGGAAGCATCTTCTAAGAATTCAATGGAGAGATGGAACATCAGCTCCCTGCAATGCCCAACATGGCACATCCTCTGAGCCTGCCCAGTTGGCCTTTGGAGCCACTTTGTGCTCCATAAGTAAATGTTGCCCTCCCAGGAGACAGAAATACTCTCCAGGTGGTTTTTGCAAATATGGGTTTCCTTTTAAAGCCACCATGCCTTTATCTGCTCTTTTTAACAACGAATGCCCTGAAAAAGTGATTTCCTCTGTCTCATTTTCCTTGCACTCACCATAGTCAGAACCTTATCTCTCATTGGAAAGAAAATTACTCTAGTCAAGGTCACCATGACTTGCCAGTTGCTAAATTCATGATCAGTCTTCATTCCCATCTCAATTTATCCACAGCCATTTAACTTAGGAGATCATCTGTCTTCCTCTAAACACTTTCTGAACTTGGCTTTCAGGACACTGCATTTCCCTGTTCTCCTTCTACCTCCCAAGGCTATTCCTTCTCTCTGATGGCTGCTTGTTATGCTTTATCTTCTCCAATCCTGCCAGGGACCCATTCTTCACAACTTTTCTCCTTTCTCCACCATACTTCCTCTCTTTTTTCTCCTATGTGTTAGTCTCATAGCTTCAAATGCTACTCATTGGAAGCTCATATATTTATGAATCTAGTCTGAAAATCTTTTTTTTTATTTAAAAGAGAATAAAACAAAAGGGGGCAGTACAGAGCAGATCAGAAGAGGACAACATAGGCAACACAGTACTTTACATTAAGTCAACCGGACATCAACAGTATCTAACGCCATATCTCTTACTCTGCTATAGTTGAGCATAGTTTCAATTACAATAATATCAAATATAACACAATAGTATAAAGCCATGTATATAGTGAAAGAATTCCAGGGCTTTCTGAACCGAATAACAGAAAATGATCAATGGGTATTATAATATCTCATTTTTGATAAAAAAGAAAAAAAATCGTTTGAACTATCACACATATTCAAATTCCAATGAGACACAATGTGGTAGACAGAACCAATGGTAATAGAACAAAAAAAAGCATGGTAGGACTTCTAAGAAGGATAATATTAAATCAGCAATAGCTGTCATAATGTTTTCTTCAAAACAGCTGTTCATATCATCATGTATGATATAGTCAAACAAAACAGGATAACACCA
>PVJX010012938.1:31816-48935 GCA_004027295.1 Dolichotis patagonum | reverse complement strand
GACTTCAGCACGTCTGCGGTGGGAATTCACAGTGCCTCTGGGTGGGTCGTGTGCAGAGCCGGTCCTGGCGAGCTGCACGCCGGGTTGTTCAGCTCCGGGCTCTGGCGGCTCAAGCCAGTCGCTTCGGCGTGGATCGCTTGTTCAGGTCGGGCGGAATTCAGGTGTCTCGAGGAGGGTGCCATGCTCGCTGATCTTATCTTCACTAATAGTAGTCCCAGGACCTCATATTCGAGCGGGTTTTTGCACTTTAGTTCCTTTCTGGGTTGTGAGAGTCTATCTCTCTCTGTTTAGGTCTCTCCACGGTGTTTTATTCTGGCATTTGAGCTGTCTCTCTCAGAGAGAGTCTCTCTCCTGCTACCTACCAGTCCGCCATCTTGTCTCATCATCAGATGTTGGGTTTTTAAAAAAAGCTTTTCCCGTGTCTGTTTAGACGACCCTATGACTCTTGTGCTTGCTTCTGTTTATGAGGTGTATTATATCCACTGACTTGCGTATGTTGAACCATCCTTGCATTCCTGGGATGAAGTCTACTTGGTCCTGACTTTTGAGCTTTTTGATGATTCATTGGATTCTGTTTGTTGAGGATGTTTGTGTCTCTGTTCATTAAAGAGCTTGGTTTATGCTTTTCTTTTTAGGTTGGATTCCTGCCTGGTTTTGGAATTGGGGCAATTCTAGCTTCCAGGAGTGGGTTTGGGAGTACTCCTTCCCTTTCAGGTCCATAGAAGAGCTTAAGGCGCCTTGGCGTTAGGCCTCCCTGAGGCTCCCTGCAGTGAATCTACCTGGACCTGCACATTTCCTAGTTGGTAGGGCTTTTATTACCGTTTCAACCCTTACTCTGCATTGCAATTAATCTTAGACCAGCCTTCTTTGCATCACCTAAGAGCTGCTGGATCCGTCTCTCATGTTCCCTTATTGTTTGAAAGGTATTGCTCATTAGCACATACATGATGGCACAGTAATTTGTATGTCTTGCTGCCAGCTGGCTCATTCCACCAGTTTGAGCTGCCAGCGGTACCCGCGTGACTACCGGGGAAATTAGGAGCCACTGTGGCCGCAAAAAAAGCCAAATGCATCATGACATTCTGTACACCCTGCACAAATCAGCCACCACCATTTGTAAGATGTTTTAAAGAAATTCACACATTTAAATATCTTTTTATTTAATGAAATATATTTGGTGATTACTGTCATAAGTTTTAAGTGCTATGAATAGTATTCTTTTTCTTTTGAGACAGGGTCTCACCATGTAGTGCAGGCTGGCCTTGAATTTGCTATGCAACCCAGGCGGACCTTGACCTCACCTCGATCCTCCTGCCTCAGCCTCCTGAAGGCTGGGATTACAGGCTCGTGCTACCACAATGATCAGTGGCCCACCCACAGTGGTCAGTTCTGCTGTGCTTTCTCTTGATAGAATTTTTAATCTCCCGAGTTCCTACTTGGAGTCTCTTGATGGACACTAGTTCTTTTCTATGCTGGTCACTCATGTTTTGCATTGTTTTGTTTAGCTCTGTTAGCTTTTAATTAGCGTTTTCAGAAGCCTTGCCGGTCATTTTATTTGGCCCAGTATCTGTTTACTTATATCTCCTGTGAGCTCGCTAAGTGCCTTATTGATCTGTTTTGTTATCCCTCCATATCGGTTCAAACAATCTGGGTGTATGGCTTTTGGCTTCCTCCCTTTGATGCCTCGTGGATTAACACTGGAGGGGTTGGGAGCTGGAAAGGCAGGCTGCTGGCTTGGCTTCCCAGGTTTGTTTCTGGTTGTTTTGTGCTGAGACTTGGATGCTGGTTGCAGGGACAGCTTGTTTCCAGTGTGGAGACCTCTTTAGCTCATTGTCTGCTTTTCAGTGAGGTCCTCCGGGATGTGACTCAGTACCGGCCTTTGCCTCTGTCCCCAGAGTCAGCCTCCTGCACTGTTTGGCCCAATAACCAGTTCTGTAGAAATGGGCCACAGTATCATTCATGACCCTAAGGCAGGCGGATAGTGGCATCTCAAGAAAACCAATTAATAGCCATTAACAGCCATGACACCAATGAATAGCCATGGCACCTGGGCTATGGCAAGAAAACCAGCGTCATTTACAGCATCACATGCAAACTAAGTGTTGACAAACCTTAAGGACAAACACCCTTCATCATACAAAAAAATTATACTGTGACCAATAAGACAGATCCAGTATTGATGTACAGTGAATATTCACCAAGTACAACGTCACCTCTACTAATAGGACAGAGTTCCACAGCAATAGCATACATTCACCTCGTCACCTTGGGAGTCACTTAACTTGGGGGAGTGAAAAACCAGACAACGGAGGAAGAAATATTTGAAAACTTAATCGATGGGATATGAGAAGGAGGAGACAAAAGTGAGGTGGGGGTCTTACTGAAAAATAAAAGGAAATTAAGAATGTTAGGGAACAGTGTAAGGAAATCAGAAAGAATAAACAGAGAGAAAAATACAGGAAATAAAAGAAAACAGGGCCAGATGTGGTGGCACAGGCCTGTAATGCCAGCACTCAGGGGCTGAGGCAGGAGGGTCCCCTTGAGATGGAGGCCAGCCTGGGCTACACGGTGAGCTCAAGGACAGGGGGACTGCTCAGTGAGACTCTATCTCAAAACAAAACCCCAGAAATATGAGGGGTGGACCCCAAATCCCACAAAATGCAATGAAGTAAAGATAAAAATAGAAAAATCAGAAAAGACTGAGTCAAAGAAAAACTTCCTGTGCTTTTGAATGAGTGGTTAATTTCCAAGATGTGCAGTGTGGGGATCCAGCCAGTCATGATCTTCTCAGCCTAGCTCTTTCCGTTCACCCTGGACTGTGGTCACACCCAAGGTGGTCAGTGCATGCCCTTGCTGCCAGTGGTGGACGGGACATGGGATCAGCCTTCTGGCCTTGCTGGACACAGACCTCGGGATAGGAGTTTAAGAGCAGAGATGGACACTGTCCACAGCCCCCGGCTCTGGTTGTTTTTTCCTCTCCACAGGTGTCTTCCTTATCTATAGTCAGGGCGGTGGGTCAGTCCTCGCCTCTGCTTCCCTGGGCTATGGGGAGGGAAAACGCAGCGCCAGCTTGGAGGTGGTAGCTGGTCACACCCTCACATGGTGGGGGGCCGGGCCTCTGGCACTGGTTCCTTGCATCAGTGGGGGGTGGGCCCCACCTTTTTGTCTTTCTAGGACCTTTAGAGGCAAGCTTTTTTTTTTGTCTTTTTGAGATAGGGTCTCACTGTGCAGTTCAGGCTGGCCTTGGGCTCACTGTGTAGCCCTGGTTGGTCTTGAACTCACAGCAGTCCTCCTGCCTCAGCCTCCGGAGTGCTGGGATTACAGGTGTGCACCACCGTGCCCAGCTCTGTCCCATAAGCTTTGGTGTTTTACACTTCTATTGTCATTCAATTCTAGAAACTTAATTTCTTGCTTGAATTATTTTGTGGCCCACTGATTATTAAATAACATATTTTGTAATCTTCATGTTTGCATAGTTTCTCTAGCTTCTTTCTCTGTTGATTTCTAGTTTCCTTCTGGTATAATTCAGGATTATTTCAATGCTTTGGTATTCACTTAGGTATGCTTTATGGCATAAAATTTGGTCTATTTTGGATAAGATTTCATGCGATGTTGAAAAAAATGTGAATTCTGTTGTTGGATGGTACAATCTGTAGATTTCTGTTGAATCTTTTTGAATACTGTAGTTTAACTCTGATAATCCTTTGTTGATTGTTTTCTGCTTACCTTAGTTGATAGAGTTGGGTTATTGATGTTCTTTTGTATGACTATATTGGTGTCTATCTATCCTCATTTTTTTTGTACCGAGCCTTGAATTTAGTACCTCAAACTTGTTTGTTTTCAGGCCTTGATTGAATGGAATCATTTTCCACCCTTTCATTTCAACCTGTGCAGTTTCTTTTGGATGCAATGTGTCTCCTGTAGGCAACAGATGTTTACATTTGGGTTTAGGGATCAAATCTATCCGTCTGTGTCTTTTGATTATAGAGTTGAGAAGACTAAGATTGAAAGTGACTACGGCAAGGTGTGTCCTGAATTCTGTCATTGCTTGATTTTTCCAATCTTGACTGCTTTAGCTTTTCTTTGGTTCAGTCAATATCGAAGTTAGATTTATACCTCCCTTTGACCTCTTAGGGAGAGGTGGCTTCTCCCTCTGTCTCTCTGTCTCTCTGTCTCTCTCTCTCTCTCTCTCATATTCTTAACTGTCTTCTACAGTGGTGGTTTAGGGGTCATGAATTTCTTTGCTGTGGAAACTCTTGACTTTGCCATTGATTTTGAAGGCTGATTTTGCAGGCTATAAACGTCTGGGTTAACTATTGTTCTCTTCTGGGCTTGAATGAAAGACTTTGCTCTAAGCTCTCCAGACCTCCTATATTTCTCATGAGAAGTCTGCAGTTATTCTGACTACTAGGGACCTAGCCAAGATCCCCAATCTTCTCAAAAGGCATATGACAAAGGCTTACAATAAATGAGATAAGTGGTATGATTTTAGGGCTCCGGGAGAATCAAAATCCTCTGCAGAGTTTGAGACTCTGGGGACTGAGACAAAGGATGTCTCTGGGCGCCCGAATTTATTTAGTGTTTCCAACAAGGAAGGGGTTAGAGCAGAAAATGCAGGAAACTGGGCAGACCTTGGGAGTGGTTCAAGGACTTTGCCAAGCAACAGATTATGTTTAAACTAGGAGAACTATCTCATGTTAATTTAGGAAACTATCTTAGGAGATCTCCATGTTGCATTTCACTACAGGAGCGAAATGCCTGCGGCTACAGTCTTTCTTTAGCTCACTGGGCTGGCCCCCAGCACCTAGCAGTGAGGGGGGGGCACGGCCTCCTCCCAGAGCCGGGCAGGGTTCCCGGCTGCGTGGCTCTTTTCTGTTTTGTCTTCAGTTTCTCTGTGGTTTCTATGTTTATTGTCAGCTCTCTGTTGATTTCTGGAGCTCTCCCTTTGTGTTTTAGGAAGTTGTTGTCTTTCAACTTCAGGTCCTGGAAAGACTGTATTTTGCCACCAGTTTTATTTTTCTTTCTTTCTTTCTTTCTTTCTTTCTTTCTTTCTTTCTTTCTTTCTTTCTCTCTCTCTCTCTCTCTCTCTCTCTCTCTCTCTTTCTCTTTCTCTGTCTCTCTCTCTTTTATTGGTACCGGGGATCAAACTCACGACCATACACTTGCAAGGTAGGTGCTTATGCCACTGCTAAATCCCCAGCCCTTTGCTACCAGTTTTTATGCTACCATTTTTAGTCCTTGCACCCATTTCAAGGGCATAATTCATGTGTAAAAGGGGAGACAGAGGGAGGGAGAGGGGGAGAGAGAAAGAGAGAGAGACAGATTATTGTTACGCCTTCTCCACCATCCATCTGTGAGATCTTTTTCAGAAATATTATATGCATTAAACAATAACTCACCAGGCGCAGTGGTGCACGCCTGTGATCACAGCTCTTGGGAAGCTGAGGCAGGAAGGATCATTGTGAGTTCAAGACCAGCCAGGGCTGCACAGTGAGCTCAAGGCCAGCCTGAACTGCACAGTGAGACCCTGTCTCAAAAAGACAAAAACAAAACACCCCCAAAATAATAATTCCCCGCTCTCTTTCCCCTCCAGCTTCTGTCACTTGATCTTTTAATTAATTAATTAATTAATTAATTAATTTTTTGTGGTACCAGGGATCAAACTCACAACCTTGCACTTGCCAAGCAGGCGCTTATGCTGCTGAGCTAAATCCCCAGCCCTGATTTTTAAATTTAAATTGCATCTTCTTCTGCAGTGCTGGGGGTGACACGCAGGGCCTGCTGTTTGCTAGCCCCGCGCTCACCCCTGAGCCACCGCCCGGCCCCAGTGCGTTCCAATGGACTCACCTGGCCGTGGAGCCCTGCGTTGGGCGTCCACGTGGCTGATCTGCCTGCTTTCTTGGCCTTGGCCTCCAGCCCCGACCTGGCTGGGTCCAAGCTGCCCTTCCTGGTCTCGGCTGAGCGATGCCCCATCAAGCGGGTGGACCACAGTGGACCCCGTCCACCTTTGTTCCATTGGCCTGGATGCTACTCACTGGTCCCCAGTGTCCATTCCAACGCCTGCCTGTGGGTCTCTGTCCTAGATTCTTCGGAGAGCAATGCTGAGTGCAAGGCTGAGTCTGTGGGCAGCACTGGTGGGGCTTCGAGATGGTCTGTTACATGGTCCAGGCTGGCCAGGCGCTCCCAGTCCACCTGCCTCAGCCTGCTCAGTGCTGATGTTACCAATGTGAGTGGCCACTGCAGCTCTTCAGCCAGGTTTGTTTGGGGCAAGGGTTAGCATGAGAGAATTCTAGCTCTGCCATCAGTCATGTCATCTTAATTTTCTCATTCCTAAAAAAGGACACTAACAGTCCCGATGGCATCCCCAACTCTGTGAACCTTGTAACTCACGTTTTCCCCAGGTGCGGTCACTGTCACCTGTGACGCTGTGTCCTCCCCTCTCCCGCAGCTGTCCTGTGCCCCCATGGAGTGGCTCCAGGCCCCGTGGCGGCGCTGTCTCTCCGGGCTGCTCTTACAGCTGCTCTTGTCCCTCTGCTTCTTCTCCTACCTGCGGGTGACCTGGGACCCTCCCAGGGGGCCCCTTACAGCAGCGCCCAGTGCCACGGACCCGGTCCCCACAGCTCCCCACAGGACCACGGGGCTGGCTTCCACCACGCAGCCCCCCTCACCCCCAGGCCTGCTCATCCTGCTGTGGACGTGGCCATTCAGCCACCCCGTGGCTCTGTCCCGCTGCTCGGACATGCGGCCGGGCACAGCCGACTGCCGCATCACCACTGACCGCAGCGTGTACCCCCTCGCCGACGCCGTCATTGTCCACCACCGGGACGTCAGTTACAGGCCCGAGACACAGCTGCCACCCTCGCCTCGGCCGCCGGGCCAGCGCTGGGTGTGGTTCAGCATGGAGTCGCCCAGCCACTGCAGGCAGCTGGGGGCCCTGGACGGCTGCTTCAACCTGACCATGTCCTACCGCAGGGACTCGGACATCTTCACGCCCTACGGCTGGCTGGAGCCCCGGGGAGCCCAGCCCCCCGCCCTGCCCCTCAACCTCTCGGCCAAGACCCGGCTGGTGGCCTGGGCCGTGTCCAACTGGAAGACGGACATGGCCAGGGTGCGGTACTACAGTCAGCTGCGGCTGCACCTCCCGGTGGACGTGTACGGCAGGGGCCACCTGCCGCTGCCCCGCGGGGCCATGCGGGAGCACCTGGCCCGCTACAAGTTCTACCTGGCCTTCGAGAACTCGCAGCACCCCGACTACATCACCGAGAAGCTGTGGAGGAACGCGCTGCAGGCGCCCGCCGTGCCCGTGGTGCTGGGCCCCAGCCGCGCCAACTACGAGCGCTTCCTGCCGCCCGACGCCTTCATCCACGTGGACGACTTCCCGAGCCCCCGCGCCCTGGCGCAGCACCTGCTGGCCCTGGACCAGGACGACGCCCGCTACCTGCGCTACTTCCGCTGGCGGGACATGCTGCAGGTGGGCACCGGCAGCTGGAGCCTGGCTTTCTGCAAGGCCTGCTGGCGGCTGCAGGAGGGGCCCAGGTATCAGACGGTGGCCAGCATTGCAGCCTGGTTCCAGTGACGCGACCGGCCCGGCCTCCCCCAGTGGTGTGTCACCATGAGGTACTCATCTGCTGGGGGACTTACCTGCAGAGAGTCTCACAAACAGGGTCCCCTGCAAGAGACAGGGGGACACTTGTGGTGGGTTCACCTGCAGGAAACTCATCTATGGGGGTCTCACCTGCTGGCACTCATCTGTCCCAGTCTCATGTGCTGGGGACCCACTTTTCAAGGGTGTCCCCTG
This sequence comes from Dolichotis patagonum, assembly GCA_004027295.1. Taxonomy (NCBI): domain Eukaryota; kingdom Metazoa; phylum Chordata; class Mammalia; order Rodentia; family Caviidae; genus Dolichotis; species Dolichotis patagonum. The sequence goes on along the minus strand of PVJX010012938.1, from coordinate 41,137 downwards.
CTCAGGGTCTCACCAGCCCTGGGTCTCATCTGGCTCAGACCACACCTACTGGACAGCTTGGATTTCAGGCACCTCAGTAGCTCGGCTGTCACCTGCTGCTATGAACTGGGTTCTGGGGAGCTCACCTTCCAGGGCCTCACCTGCTGGGGACATTACTTCCCAGACCTGCTAAGAGGACACATTGTCCTTCTGGCTGTTACCTTCCAGAAGCCTCCCTTGCTGGACCCCTAGCAGACCCTTGTCCCCAGGGTGCTGGCTCCCTGGGGTCCTGCTCATTGGTGACAACTCCTCCAGCTGGCTTGCGACACCCCTGCCATTGTTCACTGCCCCCATTTTGCAGACAGGTGTGATGCAAGGCAGATGCATGTGTCCCTCCTTGTTCTCAAATAGCCATCTCTTCCCAGGGTGCTTTTTGTGTCAACGCCCAGAGTCACTTCCCACCATCATTCTGGGGGTGGAGGGTGGCCTCTTCTAGGGGGCAGAGGCCAGGAACATGCTCACCACCGGGGTGCCTGGGAGAGACCCCTGTGGCCGGGAAGGACGTGACCCCAACATCAGGAGTAGGGAAGGCTCTGTTCTTCACCATCTTGTGGCCCTGAAGGTCAAGCCCGTTGGGAGAGGGATCCTGGGGATGGGCGCTGCCAGGGGGAGGTGACAAAGACCCGGGGGAGTGGGGAGTGGACGGCCAGGCCGTCAGGGGTCCTAGCGCGGCAGGGCTGGGACATGGACCTTCCCTGACCTGTGCCCAGGGCGAGGGCACCCGGCTGTGTGCGGCGGGACAGCAGAGCCCAGGGCGACCAGCAAGCACACGACTGCGCATGTGCGCGTGGAAGACTCCGCATGCGCAGTCCTGGGCCTGTCGTCGTGGGTCCCGCGCGTCTGTGGGCAGAGGGCTGGCTTAAGCTTGCAGCTCTGTCACTCTGGACGAGTGTCTGCAGTGTGACATCGGGAGGCGGGGGTGACAGGCGCTCAAGACTAAAGCTTCTGTCACGGCCACTGGCGCAAAGCTGTCTGAAGTTGACGGTGCCACAGGCTGCACCTGTGTGACCCTGTGTGTGTCCGTGCGTGAGCGGGAGGCTGGGCTGTGTGTGGCCTCCAGGGGTAAGGCCTGACCGTGGGGGTCATGAGAATCTGGCCCCAGGCGCCTACCGGAAGCTCTGTTTCCGGTTCTCGCATGGCCTGTGCCAGTGCCCTGTGGTCAGGGTGCTGCGGCTGGCGGATACGAGGCCCGGGGAAGGTGTGCACATGTGCACACACGCGCACACGGAGGCAGGGAGCTTCCTGGCTGCCGCCCCCAGCCCCAGTGCCCATCTTCCCCCTTTTTGTCTGGGGCACAGTAACTTCCCCTCTGTGAGGCTTGGGCGCCCCAACGCCAGACAGGATGGGGAAACTGAGGTTCAGGGCCACTGGCCCTTCGCAGTATCTGGGGACCCGGCCTCTTTGCCAAGACTGGGCTGTCAGCCCACACAAAGCAGGAATCCACCACCCCAAACCTCAGTCAGGAGACTGTGGGGGTGGGTGGGGACCCCAGCCAGCCAGGGGCCTGCAACTGCCTTCCAAGCAGACCACCCACAGCTGGGGCCTGGCCACCAAGCCCTGCCCGGAGGGCTCCCTGGGTGAAGTCTTGCTTGGTAGCTGCCTTGAGTGTCTCCCACTGCAGTGGGGGTGTAGCGGGGCTGCACCCACAGGCTTGGTGGTTCTCCCTGGGAGGGGGGCAGCTTTATTTTGGAGACAGGGTTTCACTGTGTAGCCCAGGCTGGCCTGGAACTCACAGGGATCCTCCTGCCTCAGCCTTCTGAATGCTGGGGTTAGAGTCATGCACCATCATGTTGAGGGGCAGATAGCTTCTGATGGTATCCCTTAACAGAGATGGGGACAGACTCTCGGAAGGGTTTGAGGAGGTCCTGAACTCAAGAGGTGTGGGAAAGAGAAGGAAGGACTGTACTTCCAGGGGGGACCCCAGTTTCAGGGAGGAAGAAAAGAGCCCCATGCCCTCAAGAGATACCTGGGAGAGGTGGGGCAAAGAGTGTCCCTGGGAGCCCCTAGTCTGGAGCACAAGGGGGGGGTGCCCTAGTGGAAGGGGGGCAGCGGGTCGGGTCCCCCCCCTTAGGAAAGCTGTAAGGGGACAAGGGCGAATTGTACCCCGAAGAGGCATCTGAGGGCCAGGAGGGGAGAGGTGCTCGCTCTCTGCCCCTCCTCCACCGCGCCTCAGACTCCTGCACCTCTCCCAAGCTCTAGGAACACAACACCCCGACTCCCGCTGCCATCTGGGTCTGCCAAGCATCAAGGTGACACCGGGGACAAATCCAAAGCCCGAGCAGAGCTTTTCTGCGATTCTCTGTGCAGGCCCATCGTAAATCCCACTTCAGGGCTTTTACAGAACCAGGACCTGGGGCTCTGGGGACCCAGTTGTGCCCCAGCAGGTGCCGGCTCCGGGCTAGATGGGGCTGGCGCCTGCCCAGACCTACAGCCACCCGGAGTGGGCAGCGCAGGGGCAGTATTTCTAGCTGGTGAAAGGAGAGAGCCCTGCCAGCAGCCAACCAGCCCGAAAAGGCCCACCAGGCAGGGGGGCCTGCATTCACCTAGACCCCACCCTTCACCCACAGACAGGCTCCACCTCCCTCTCCACCCTGCGGTGCCCCTCAACAGCACACACCGAAGGAAGGTGCAGCCGGGGACACGTCCGGGAGGAGCAGGGAGCCAACCGGCAGATAGGGAGGAGGGTCCTGAGACATATCACACGCACTTTTTTATGTGCGTGCGCACTTCTTTACTGCGCTGTCCAGGCTGGCTCTGAACTCGCGATCCTCCTGCCTCAGCCTCTCAAATGGCGGGATGACAGCCGTGTGCCACCACCACACCTGACCCCGCTTTCTTTTTTGTATGCCCTAAACAGTGCCCTCTTTGGATCTATTTTCCTTTCCTCCTAAAGCAAATAAGGTCCCCACCGCCAGCCCTCAGGTGTTACACCCACGTGCTCCCCTTTTCCCAGGGTAGATCCAGAGGTAGCACCCGCAGGTGGCGTCCCTCCCCAGCTTGAATCACCAGCCGGGCACGAGTTCCCACACTTTATCTCAATATAGTTATCGCGAGAGTCCCACGGCCTCGACGGTGCACTCTGCACATGCAGTCTTTTGCGAGGCTGGCCAGTGGGTACCGTCGGGGAAGAGGGGAGGGCCGCCGTCTTGCCAGGCGGGTGAGGTAGGGTCACACGCAGGCGCACTCGCGCGCCGACAGCTCGTGCACCGTGTGGTACCGGCTGTGCACGTCCATGAAAGATACTTCATCTTCGTAGGCTGTCGGGCGGCAGCAGGGCTGCGCGCGCACCCGCTCCCGCCGCACGCGCCGCCGCTGGCGCAGGCGCCGTAGCCCCAGGTCGTAGACGCGCGCGGACGCCTCGCATGCGCCTGCGCAGTAGCGGAACAGCACCGTCTCGTCCGACGCGTAGCCCAGGCCTAGCTCGCTCACGCGCACCTCCAGCTCGCGCAGCCCGCACGGCTGCGACGCCGACCGCGCACGCGCGCGCCTCCGCCGGGGCCCCGCCCGACGGCGCGGACCTGAAGGGCGACCGGCCCAGGGCGCCAGCTCTCGCAGCTCCACGGCGTCCGGGGCGCCCTGCAGCAGCGCTCGGTCTGCGGGGAGAGAGGAAGGGTGTCAGTGGGTCCCTGCAGCGCCGTCCCGGGCCCTTGCTCGGACCCACGGCCAGATCCATGCACCCTCTCTGCGCAGAACTAGGAGGTGCATGTTTGGACTCTGCCACCAGCGCCCCTCTCTGGATCCTAGGCTTGTGTCTGCACCTTGAGCTGAGCCGGCCTCTAACCACGTCCTTTGGGGCCCTCCACTGCACTGCTGCCCCCCTCCCCTCCCCTCCGTCTGCTTTCCCAATCCTGTGTGGCCCCGCCTACCCCGGAGCTGGGCTGCCCAAGGGCACCAACGCACCCTCTCTGGGCAGTATTGAGCGTCTCCTCCCCGTGGGGCCGACCGTGCCTCATCCGTTAGCTGAGCTGTCGTGGGTCCCCACCGGAAGCCCCCATATTCAGTCTCCGAGCCTCGGGACTCCTGTCAAACACCCTCCCTTCTCCTTCCTGCAAGGGACCTCAGTGTCTTCATTGTCCATCTGTGAGACTGAAATGGTGGCATGCACGCCTGTCAGCCCAGCATTCTGGGAGGCTGAGGAAGGAGGATCACAAGGTCCGGTCCAGCCCAGCCTGGACAACTTAGCGAGATTCACTCAAAGAAAATCAGGGCTGGGGAGGTAGCTCAGCACAAAGGCCGTTGGGGCGATCCCCACTTCTGGGGGTGGGAAGGAAACAGAGGAGCGTTTAGGTTTCTCAGTCCTGAGGCCTCCCCGTGGGTGGCAGCAGCTCCTGTGAGAAGAGGTGAGGAGGGAGATGTGACCAAGGCCAAGGTCACTTACTGGGAGGTGGCAGAACGACAGAGGAGACAGGCAAAGACTTTCTCTCTACCTCCCTCATTTGCCCAAATTTGGCCCAATCCTAGCGTCTTCTCCCAGTCACCAGGAGCTGCCTTAGGTCACAGATTCCCAGGGCCCCAGGTCGAGATTTATGACCCAAGGAGCTGGTCCTGCCCAAGTGCCACTCGGAGAGTGGGGCAGGCGCTGGAATGGCTGGCAGCGCCCACAGAGGGAGGGCAGGCAGGGGATTCCGGGCCAGGGCAGGTGGCGGCCAGGAGTGGATGGGAGAGAAAATCCTGAATCGAGATCCTGGCTGAGCAGGCCAAGGCACCTGGCGTGCGAAAGAATGCGCTTTCTGGGGAGCCGGGGCAGGGGAGGCTCCCCTGTTTGCACTGCAGGGTGGGGGCGGAGGGCCTTCTCAGACACAACAGGAACCCCGGCTCTGAGCTTGGCTTTGACACTTTCATCCCTGCCAGGGCCCTGCTCTCTGCCTCCGTTTCCCTGTCTGCTAAAACAATCTTACTTCATTCGTGTCTTGGATTGGACTGAAAAGGTGGGCATTTGCGGACCTCAGGGGCAGCAGTCTGTGTTTCTTAAGCCCAAGATCGAGAAGGGAGAGTGGGATGGTGCTGTGGGGGTTAGGGGCGACCCAGCTCATTTCTGCTGCTTCAAATTCCACCATGAAGCTCAGTGACTTAGCAAGACTCTGTCCTAAAACAAAAAATATAAAAAAAGACCGGGGATACCAGGTGTGGTGGTGTACGCTTGTAACCCTGGCACGTGGGAGCTGAGGCAGGAGCATCAGTGCGAGTTTGAGGCCAGCCTGGATTACACAGAGTCCAAGGCCAGTCTCAATTACAGAGCAGTACCCTACCTTAAAAAAAAAAAATGCTGGGGAGCGAGCTCATGAAAAGGCCCTGGATTCTCCCTGCAGGACTGGAAAAAGAATTCTGTGGTGTTTGCTCCCGCAAAGTGACCTGGTGCACAGTTAAACTTGAACTTCGCAGAAGCAGCAACTTCGCAGGAGCAGCGCCTGCCTCCCTCCAGCAGGGCTGGCTGTTTACAAGGGGTCTGGGAAAAGAGATGAGACCCAACGCCCTTTGACCTGTCCCTCTTCCCCAGCTTGCTCTCCAGCTTGGCCTGAGGATGCATGTCTGCCATCAGCCATCCAGGAGGCTGAGGCAGGAGGATCGCACGTTCAAGCCCAGACTGAGCAACTTAGATCTTGTCTCAAAAAATAAAATAACAATTTTAGAAAGGGCTAGGGATGTGTGTAGCTCACTGCAAAGGCCCTGGATTCAATCCCCAGTAGGAAGAAGAAGAAGAAGAAGAAGAAAAATCCACCCTCTGGGAGTTAGTTCAGGGTCTTGAGCCCTGGGGTTTTGGGGGGCCAGTAGCCACTCTGTCCATCTTCCCGCCGCCCCCTCCAGCCACCTACTATGGGCCCAAGGACAGCAGGACATGAGACAGACAGGCACCCACTCCCACCTGGCCCCCAGTCCTGGCCCTGCAGGCTGGCTTAGGTCTGGGGACCCCATGTCCCCGGGAAGGACTTTCCTTGCAGGAAGGGTGGGGCGCTAGGATTTAAGGGCCCGCAGCCCCTGCCCAAGGCTACCCTTGTCCATTGTGAGGACAAGAAAGAAGGGTTGTGTGGGCCACCAGCCGAGCAGAGACATGTCGGGCTCCACCCGCACGTCTGCTCCTGGCCACCCGCGTGGCCATACGCTCATGCATAAGGGTCAGGACCCACGCTCCGCCCTCGTGGGACAGACCCTGCGGCCACGTGGGCGCTGGGGCCGGGTGAGGAGTTGGGCAAAGGCTCTGCTCTGCGGTGGGTGTTCCCAGGGCGCCTGGCAGCCCTTACCCAGGACTGGGGGTCTCTGTCTGTCTTTCTGGGTTCCTCTCCCTGTCCTAGGTCCCTTCGCCTGTCCCCAGATCTCCCTGTCTCCTGTCCTTGGTCCCTGACATCCAGGAAGGTCACCATGGGATCCGGCCTCCCTCTCTCCCTGGTCCCCTGCTGCGCTGCAGGGCCAGGCTGAAAGCCAGGTCTAATCTCCATCTGGTCACCACGGCCCCTCAGGGCCAGGGCCTAATTCCTTGTGACAGCTAAGCTGAGGACCCCGGTTGCCAGCAGCCTGCCCCCCCACCCCAGCGAGTGGGGGGGGGATTTGCGCGCGCGCGCACACGCACGCGCGCGCACACACACACACCCCGCCTGCATCTAAAGGGCAGGGCCCGAAGCTCCCCCCACGGTGGCCGCCCCTGGGCAGGGCGCAGCTTACACTGAGCGAGGCGGGCGATCCGGGCGTCCAGGGTGCGTGGGGGGCGGCGCAGTGGGGCCAGTGCAGGTCCCAGGCGGTGGCTGAGCAGCAGCCCCTCGCGACAGATCCACAGAGACAGCACAGAGCTACAGAGCACGGAAGCCAGGGCCGCCGCCTTCCAGCGCTGCATCCTCGGCCTGCGGGAACGGGGTGGTTAGGCGCCAGCCTCCGCCCGTGTGTGTCTTTGGTGACAAACGGGGTGCCGGGCGCTGCGAATAGAGGGGCCCCTGCCTTTGAACACCCCATGCTTAATGATCATTAGTAACATCGACATGATTCCTCCAGGAACCATGGAACAGGATGGTAAGGTATTGCCAGGGACAGGGCAGGCTCTGAGCCAGGGTAATTGGGGAGCCACCCTCATTCCAGGGTCCCGCAGAGTTTTCCCAAGGAGCCCATGGTACAGCCCAGACTTGAACATGGGTAGGAGTTGGCCAGGCATCTGAGCCAAGTGTCTGGCGCAGGGAGCGAGGACTGAGCGGTGCAAAGGCCCTGAGGCCCAACCCAAGGGGCGTATCCAGCACGTGGCGGAGGGTGAGGCCTTCCAGCCTTCTGGCAGGTGGCGCTGCAGGATGAGAGCGGGAGGAACCTGGGCTGACCCTGCGCCCAACTATTTTTATGTCCTTGAATGACTCCTTAACCCTCTGGGAGCCTCAGTTTCCCCTCCAGAGGGATAAACCGGTGCTGCAAAGTGGAGCGATGGAACAGCCCGTCCCTAACACGGAGCGCCACACCCAGGGCTTTGGCACAGGCTGCACATCCCCCGCTTCGGTTCCCCTTCCCACAGCGCCTCCTCTGGGAAGCCCGCCCTGACTGCCTCCCCGCGCGAGCTCGGGACGGCTGCATACAGTAGGTGTTTAATAACGGCCGCGCCGCGCCCCTCCCGGGCCCAGACGCTCCCCGCGCCGGTGCCCCGGCCGCGTTTACATTCCCGCCGGCCGCCTGGGGTCCCGGAGCCTGGCCGCGCGCCCGGCGTAAACATTTACAGCGGCGCCGAGCTGAGCACGCGGCTGCCGCCCGCAGCCCCCGGCAGGCGGGCTCGGCCCGGTGTCGCCGGCGCCCCCACGCGCACACCGCCGGCCCTGCAGGCTGCGGCGGTTATCAGCGAGCGACTTGCCGTCATTTGCATGTGATTTGCATGGGCGGGGAATTCTCCCGCCTCCACCAACAGCACCCAGGGCCATCGGGAAAGTGCTTGCATCTCCATTTTATAGCTGGGGAAACAGAGGCACAGAAGAGGTGGGGGCTTGCCTCCATTACTGGTATTTATTTGGTATAGCTTGGTGTGTGTGTGGGGGGGTGAACCCAGGCCCTCCCGCGTGCCAGGCAAGCGCTACCCCCCCAGCCCGGTATGGGCGTTTCTCTACTTTTGTCTCCGTTGCTGGTGTTAGGGGATGAGCTCCCCGACGTGGGAGTAAGCAATTCCTGGGCCGATGAGACGCAAATGGGGAGAGAGGCTCGGTGGACTCCCTAGCACAAAACAGGTGCTTCACGGCCACTTGCAGAAGGGAAAAAGGAAGGAAGGAAAGAGACCGGCGTGGCACGGGGTGGCTGTGATCCCAGGTTCTATTCTGGGAGGCAGGAGGAGCCCAAGTTCAAGCCGAACCCGGGCAACTTAGCAACACCCTGTCTCCAAATACCAAATAAAAGGCCTTGGGAAGTGTCTCAGGGTAAAGGCTCTGGATTCAATCCCCAGGACAGCAAATCCATAAATCACAGCAGTCCCAGAGGCCAGGGTTCGAGGGCTCACTGTGTGGCCCTACTCAGGCATCAAGCCCATTCGGGAAGCCCGCCCACCCCACTTATTTAGTGCTAACCGTATACCACGCCTGTGGACCCCAACTTCGGTGTCTCTGTCCCGTTCCCAATAAATCCATGCGTGCATCCATGCATCGTCCATCTGATGTTTATTGAGCACCTATGATGTGCAGACTGGAGGACACGGCAGGCCCAAGATGCACAAAATGCAAACTAACATACGGGGCCTGGGGGGTGCACACCTGTAACCCCAGCCTTCCGGGGGAGGCTGAGGCAGAAGGGTCACCACAAATCCGATCGTCACTGTAGCCCAGGCTATAATGAACTATAGTGTGTTCAAAGCCAATCTGAACTACAGAGCGAGACCCTGTCTCAAAAGAAAGATGAAAAATTGTGGCCCAGAGAGGTGATGTTATTTGCCTAAGGTCACAGAGCTTGGATTTGAATGCTGGTAGCAGCCTGGCCACCAGGAGGGAAAAGCAGGAAGAGACAGGCACCCCGACGTCACTGGTCCCCCAGCACCATGCTCCTCCCACACTTGAGTTGGGGCGTGGCTTGCCTCAGTTTCCCCATTAGGCTGCAAGAGACCTAATTCTGATCGTTTCCACGTGGGTTTAATGGGAAGGGGGGAACCAGGGCGGCCTTGGGGTCCAGACCCCCATGGGAGCTCCCACGGAGACAGGAAAGCTGGGCCCAGCAGCGGGCAGGTGATAAGGTGTCTTAACAATGGCCTTTCTGTGCGGGGGTCACCCGACTGGTTTCTCTAGGGCACCACCGACAAGGCCAGGAGGGGGTGGCGTGGGTGTGGCAGAGGACGGGGGGGGGGGG
>PVJX010012938.1:0-31716 GCA_004027295.1 Dolichotis patagonum | reverse complement strand
ATCTCTCTACCGGACCGAGGAAGGGCAAGGAGGGCGAGGGGGCGGGGCCGTGATGCAGAACATGACGTGCCTTAGTTCTGCTCTCAGGTGACGGCCTGGCCCCCCTACACACCTTCCGGGTGCACCAAGGTCTGGGCCAGGTGCCTTTGCTTGTGGAATCACCTATTTCACAGCGCTTTCCGGGGAGAGGTAGAAGACAGGGGACCCCTCTTTCCACCCAGTCATCTCTTCTACTTTGGGGAAGCTGGGAATTGGCTTATTCCCATTTGGCAAACTCCTGTTCATCCTTCAAGGCCCTAGCTCTTACAGCCCCTCGACCAGATAGGCCTGCCCCGGTCCTCTAGCTTCAAGTCCTTCCCAGTTGCCGGCATGGTGTCTGTGTCCATGTCACCCTCTGTTTCTCCTCACCCAGGATCCCTTGGTGACTCAGTATCCCTACCTGTAGCCAAAGGGTGATGCAAATCACCCCTGGAACCCCAGGAAGGACTTGAATGATCGGCTTTTAGGACTGTCATGGCCTCCAATGGAGCTGGCCTGTCGCGAAGCCACGCATGCGCGTGAGTGAGCATGCCGCACATCTGGGAGTGCGCATGCGCGGGGCTTTGGCCTTGGCTCTCAGGCCACAGTTCTGCCTGCTTCTGGCTAATTACCAGGCTCCCTGGGCCTCAGTTTCTCCGTCTGTACAATGGTCTGCACCGGACCCCGCCCCTATTTAGACAGCCACTGAATTCGTTGACCGCGTGCTGGCCTGAGGGTGGGCCTGACTCTGTTTCCCAGCCAGCCCTCGCAGCCTCTCGGCCTGCAGATGGGCTCACTCCCAGATTGTCCAGGTGGGGAAACTGAGGCCCCATGAGTGGTAGGCCTGGGCCTGGGGTCGGGGCCTCTCAAGATGAGGGAGGCTGGAGGGCCCAATTCCACAGCCCCCAGAAAGGCGGGCCCTCCCTCAAGGGCCCCAGGGCCCGGCCCCACCCCACCCCACCCCACCCTGCCGCAGGGAGCCTGGGGCAGCTGCAAGCTGGCGACCCACATCTGGGGGCAAACCAGGAACATCTGGCCAGCACAGATGTTTGCACGCAGTGTCTGTGGGGGCCAGAAGCCAGGCTCTGGGGCGGCTCTGGGCATTGCGGGGAGACAGAGCCACCCCCAGCTGACCCTTCCCGTCCTGGCCCAGGGGTGGGTGCCCAACCCAGCCTCTTCTCCCCAACCCCTAGAAATGGAGGACTGCTCACCTGCTGGAACCATCGCTGGCTCCCCATTGGCCCGAGGATCAAGTCCCTACCCAAAAACTTGTCTCTGGGCCTTTCTTTGCCGAAGCAAGGGGTGGAAGGACAGGGAGGACGGCTTCTGGGGGGGTCTGCCAGGTGCTTGCGAAAATCACAGTGCGCATAATCACAGCACCATAGCAGGCTGAGGCAGGAGGGTCTCAAGTCCAAATCCAGCCTGAACAATTTAGCAAGACTCTACCTCAAAATTAAAATAAATATGGGCTGAGGAGTACACGTCAGTGTGAAGGCTTTGGGTTCAACCCTCAGCACTGGGGGGGAAAAAGGATATACATTATTTTGTTCCATTCCGTATATGTACTGCCAAAGAAAGAACTATTTTGTCCTATTTGGTAGATGAGAAAACTGAGGTCCAGAGAAGTGAAGTGACTTGCACAGGGTCACTCGGCCCAAGTGGCTAGGCCAGGATTGGAACACTGGTTCGGCAAACTCCTAGTCACTCCTCAAAACCCTAGTTCCCACAGCCCCTGCTCCACATTCTTAACCACATAGTAAATGGCCTGTGTAACTACAAGAGTAATAATAACACTAATAACCAACAATGTTGCCTTAGTACTAACTGCTTTCCCCGACATTGAGTCCCACTCAGTCCTTGAAAAAAATGTTGGCAGCCTTATTTCTGCATGGGGAAACTGAGGCTTAGGGAGGTTAAGTGATGGCCCAGAGTCACACGGCAAAACAGGGTTAAGCCAGGGTCTTTCAGTAACTCCACAGCCACTTTCCGAGAGAAGCTGAGAACAGAAGCCACAGAAGCTGTCAGGCCCGCTGTATGGAAGCCCAGGGAGGTTGAGAGGTTTTCTCAAAGACACACAGCAGAGCAGAACCGGCAAGGAAACGACTGAGAGAGGAGAGCATGGCTGGAGCAACCTGGGCCAGGGAACCATGTGGGGATGCAGTCAGAGGTAAACTGGCTGAGGCACAGCAGTGTCCTTCCTGCACTCTGGGAGGCTGAGGCAGGAGGATCCCAAGTTTGAGCTGAGCCTGGGCGACTCTGCAATTCAGCAAGACTAAAAAACAAAGAGGGCTGGGAATGGAGCTCGGGCGCAGGCCCTAGACTGAAAAGAAAGAGGGAAAAAAGCTAACGGGCTCTGAGTGGCCCAGAGGGACAGTCCCAGCCGGTGCCGGCATACAGCAGGCAGCGAGCCGGGCCTGTAAAATTCCCACCTTGACCACACAGGGCGGCTGGCGGCTGCGCACCTGCGGCCCGAGGGGGCGGCTGGGGTGGTGACGGGATCAGGCTAATGAGGCCTGGCACGGCTGAGCAGCTGGCGCGACGCCCGGAGCACGGCTCAGGGGATGCGGGTCCTCGGGGAGCAACGGGAAGCCGCCACCTCGGGCAGCTGGCCGGCTGACCGGAGGGAAACCGAGGCACGGAGTGCAGGTGAGGCTGGGGTTACGACAGCGACAGCAACGTGGACAGTGCGTCTGTCACCTCCCAGACTCGAATCAGGCCTCGGGTCCCTGCGACAAGCTGAGCTATTTAGACCCCCACGGTGTTTCCGCTCTGGACTCAGTTTCCCAGGAGCCAGAGCAAGCTGAGTCCTGCTAATTTCTTCCAGGGATCGGCTGGAGCCTAATTCTCTCTCTCTCTCTCTCTCTCTCTCTCTCTCTCTTTTCTTTTCTTTCTTTTCTTTCTTTTTGGTCTTTTTGAGACAGTGTCTCGCTATGCAGTTCAGGCTGGCCTTGGGCTCACTTTGTTGCCCAGGTTGGTCTACAACTGACAAGGACCCTCCTGCCTCAGCCTCCCAAGTGCTGGAATCACAGGTGTGGCTTGCCATGCTCGGCTCTGCAGCCTCATTCCTCTTGGACTACGTGAGGCATCTGGACAGTTCTCCCGGGGGGGTTCCCTCGCCACTCCTCACTCAGGACCCCCTGAAGGGCCAGCCCCTCTCCCCTCTGTGTTCTACCTCTGGGATCTGACTTTGGCCACCCACAGGGGTTCTTCCTCTGCCAACCTTCCAGAACACAGTCTTTCTCTGTGCCACACTCACCAGCGTCCCTTGAGCACTCCCAAATATGCCATCCTCTTTCTGCTTTCTGCCTCCAGGTCTTTGCATATATGTCTTCTTACCACCTGGAATGTCCTTTCTTTTCCCCACTTGGAAAAACTCCTACTCATCCTTTACAGCCCCATCCCTAATGCCCTTCCAGGAAGTCTATCCTGATCTTCCTACCTTGTGGTAGAGTCCCTGCTCATCACTATGGGCTGCACCAGCTCTGTGTCCTTGGGTCTGAATCTGTCTTCCTTGAAACACAGGACACAGGCACCTGATATTATAGGCAGCGAAGTTAGGTAGAAATATGATAGTAGTCAGACAGGGCTAACCCCTTAAGCAGTCAGTGCAGGAGGTAAGAATACATCACAACGGCGCTTGGAGGGGCATGCATTGAAGGCCAGGCCTCAAGATCAAGATGGAATGACCTCTCCGACGGACAAACACCGTCCTGTGATCCCTATCACCTGGTCCAATAAAGTCTAGCTAGGCATCAGGTCACTGCGGTGGGTGACCAGGACCTCCTGACCCATCTCCCCAGAAGGTGCCCTCCGCACAGCGCGGCTTCCCCACTGCACCAACAGTGCCGAGGCGCCTACACTTGCAGTGCTCCTGGCTGATTACAGATTCGATCGCAGATTCGGCCCTAGAAAACTTCCGGTAAGAAGCGGCTCCCCGGCAACCCCCTGGGCCCCTCCTGCCTCCCCTCCACCTCCCAGTTCCTTAGCATCCATCCTTGGATTCCCGGGGACATGATGAGTCCGGCGCATGTGACACCGGGGAAGCTGCGAGTGGCGCCGGTTCCCTGTCCCTTGGCGGTCCTGGTGCACTGAGTCAGCTGCACGGACGGGGACTGTCCTTTGAACACACACTTGAAACAACCTCTCGTTTGCGTGCCTGTCCTGATTTTTTTGATCCCTTCCGCCCCAGACCCTTGAAAGCGCTTTCTTCCACGCAAACGCGCTGCAAATCGAGGCGCAAAGCCCGAGGGGCCGTTCCCAACTGCTGCTGCCATTTCAGACACCGCGCCTGGCAGAAGAGGGGGACATTTGTTTTCTTCCCGATGCCCCTACAATTAGCTTTTTGCAGCTGGCCAGGGGCAGAGCGGGCTTGGGAACTCTGACCCTCATAAGCCCGGGGGTGAGAGGGGTGGGGAGGGGGCGGGCGGAGGAGCTGTGCAGGAGGCTGGAATCTGCCCGGGCTGGTCACGCCGCCGCCGCAGTGCACTGGGGCTTCCTCAGCCTGCGGCACCGGCACCACAGACAGACAAAGAATGTCGTGGAACCCGGACGGATGTGGGACCCGGGCAGGGCAGGGCAGCCGCGCAGGGGCGAGGCAGGCCAGGAGGGGTCCAGCCTCCCGCACTCCTGCAGGTCATGCTGACCCAGACTTGCCGATGACCAGAGGTCCAGTGAGCCTGGCTGTTGCACATCAATACCTGTGCTGTTTCCTAGGGAGGTGGCTTGGTAGCGTGGACTCCGGGGAGAAGTCATTTGTCCCCCTCGTCCCTCTCCAGACCCCCGGGGCCTAATGGCTTGGAGCCACCCAGGACTCGGGGGCCCAGAGCAGGGCAGGCAGGCTGGCTTCGCCACCCCCTCCAACGCAATCTTTGCCCTTAAGGGACCCCCCCTCCCAAGGCTTTCACGCCCTCTTGTGGCTGAACGGACGGGCTCGCGCGCTGCGCCAGGGCCGGGCCCTCACCGGAGGACACCGTGTCCCCGGCAGGCGCGCGGGGAACGCGGCCGGAACCCGCGGCTGACAGATGTTTACTCTGCGCGCAGCTGGGCCGCGACGGCAGCCGCCTCCCGGGCTCCGCGGGGCCCCGAACCCCCTCGAGGCCGCGGGGGACCCCAAGCAGAGGGGCGCCTGGGTCTCGCCCTCGTGGAGGCCGGGCAGGGGGCTCCGGAGCCTCCCGGGGGCTCCACCGGGGCGCAGGAGGCGGCCGCGCGCGCACCGTCGGGCCGGCTTGGGGAGCGCAGGGGACCCCGACCCCCGCGCACGGACCTGTCGCGCCCCTCCCCGCCACCCTCCGCAGGCGGACACCCCGGCCCCGGCACAGGGGATCCCCGCGCCCCCGGCCCGCCCGGCCCGCTTACCTGCTCGCGGCGCCGACTACCCAGCCCCGGCCCCGGCCGCCGCGCCCGCCATCCGGGCCGCCCGGGCTCGCGGCGCTCGGGGGGGCCCGGGCCGGAGGAGGCGGCCGCGGGGGGTGCGCGGCGCGGGCCGGCCCATGGGGTCCCCCTCGCCGCACCCCCGGGCGCCCTCAGCCCCGGGCAGCGGCCATCCCGGGCGGCGGGGGCGGGGGCGGGGGCGGGGGCGCCCCGGACGGCGGCGGCTCCGGGGCGCGGGGCGCGGGGCGCACGGACGTCGCGCGCGGGCGGCGGGCCCGCGGCCGGGATCGGGTGGCGGCGCTCGGAGCGGCTCCACCGCGCGCTCTCCCGGCTGCGCCGCGGACGGCTCGGCGCGGGCGGGGGCGGGGCCGGGGGCGGGGCGGGGCGGCGGCTCGGGTTTCCCGGCCGGAGCGGCCCCGCCCCTGCCCGCTGCCGTCCGCCCGAGGGGCGCGCCCCCGACACCTCCGGCCCGCAGGTGGCTGAGCCGCGAGGACCCCCTAGACGGTGAGCTCCCGGGGACCCCGACGGCGCCCCATCGGGAAATCCAGGCCCCCAAGATATCCGTTCCCCAAAAGAGGGGACCCCCCAGCTCCCTCAACGCCCGGGCCTGGGACCTGCGGTGCCCCCTGGCTGCCAGACCCCCCATGTTCCTCCAGATCCCCTTCGGCAAGACAAGTCTCCAGGAACGCCCCTTGGAGGAACCCCCAGAACGAACGTCCCCAGGGATTGTTTCCCAGACCCATTCCGGGGATCCCTATGGCATCTCTTCCACAAACCTGGAGCCTCGAAACATCCCCAGGTACCTCCCCGGAGGACTGGGAGCCACAGTGTCCACTCTGAGGCCCCAAAAGTGCCCCCTCCCCGCAGAGGATTGTAGGACCCCCCAGTCCTGTCCAAAGTGCACTTTCAAAAAAGAAAAAGAAGCCCCCTCCGCAGAAAACCCATCTCCAGGGATCGGGTACCCACAGTTTCCCCTAAAACAACACACAATACCCTAAGAGTGGAGAAGAGACCGTGGCCACAGCGCCCCTCTCCAGGAGCAGGTCCCCCAAATCTGGCCTCAAAGCCCTGCAGGGGATCCCTTCCCACTCTGGCTGGCGCCCCCTCCTGGGCAGTAGGACCCTCGGTACCCCGTGTCATCCCACCCGCCCTGGCCCCCAAACCCACCCAGATCCCTCTCCGACAGCTCCGCTCGCCAACGCGCCGCCTGTTGGCGGCCCCGGGCTGCCCCGGGAGCAGAACCGGGCCAGGTGGGCGGGGCCGAAGCGGCCACGGCCACGCCCTGGGGCCGTTGCCAAGAAACAGTGCCCTGAGGCCCCGACCCCGACCCCCGCAGGCGCACTCAACCCCGAGAGGTCTTAGCTGCGCCGCGGGCCCCTGGCCTGGGTTCCTCCGGTCCCAGGAGCCTGTGGATGGCAGACACCGCTAGGCCTGCGGGGACCACCGCCACCCCGCCACCTCCCCCGGCTTCCTGCGGGGCGCACGCGGGAATGAGTGCGGGGTTGAAGGGACACGAGGTGGCCGTCACGGAGGTGACGCTCCAAAGTGGCCTGTTCCCAGTCCAAGAGAAAAAAGCAGGGATCCGTGTGCTCCGAGGGTCCTTGGGCTTCCACTGCCGTCGGTGCCTCAGTTTCCCCGTGGTGTATGACGAGTAGGGTGCAGTGAGCGTGCGCCCCCTGCTGCTTGGTGCCGTGCTGCCCCATCTCTGCCTTATCTGCGTGACAGAGCACACGCGACACCACGGCGTGGCACTGGGGCCGCTCAGGCGCGGACCCCGAGTCTTGCTCAAGGTGAGGTCACAACCACCACCGTCTCCACCGTCACCCAGGGGCAGACACCCCGGCAGACGGGCTTGCACGCTCGGCGCCCTGCACACACGCTTGGACGCAGGCCGCCAACCCCTGGACTGCGCCTCACACCCACACACACGCAGGGGGTCCTCCCTTACACGGTTCCCTCCCGAACGCACACGCACGCACACGCACACAGCACGCTTATTAGCCGTGGCCCTTCAAGAATTTCCCAGTGGCTTCTGCACACGCTCGGGAGATCCTTACACACTCACGCTGCCTCACTGCTGGGCACTGGTTAGCACACGCACGCACGCGCGCACACACACGTTCGCGCACGCACACGCACAGGCAGTCCCACCAGCCGTGTGGCCGCGCAGACCAAACATCACACCCCCAGCCCGGCAGTCACTCGTACCACACCCACTCCGGGAAAACATCCCCCCAGCCGCTGCGTGCACGCGCAGTGCCCACACACGAGGCCCCATGTGCAGGTACCGAGGTTCCTGGGGACACACACACGCTGGCCAGCAGCATGGCCCCTGGCCACCACGCAGCTGGCCGGGCACCCCCACCTGGCCAGCCACCATTAAGCTGTTACCCACTGCCCCTCGCCGCCTGCCAGACACCCCAGGGACTGGGGGCCGTGGGGGTGGGGCAGGCAGACACATGGGGTGCAGGACACACACAGACATGTGCCCACCATGTGGACGCTCGTAAAATAGTTGTCCTGGCAACACAGACTTGAAAGCCTTGGTTCTGCTTCTGGGATGGAGGGGCATGGTGAGTGGGGGGGGCAGGTCTGAGTGGGGTGGGGGCACCATCAGCACCCACTCCTGGGGGACCACATCCAGGGACACCCGCGGAGGAGACCAGGTCACACTGAGGGATGTGGTCCTGCTACACGGTCACACCGGAAACACTGGTTCTACCCTCCCTGAGTCAGCCACACACTGTCACCCCCTAGCTAGGCAGGCGGTGACAGCCAGACGCCCTGTCGTGCTGTCTGAGTCACACTGCAGCCCTCAACTGGGGCACACAGGGACACACCTCCCCTGCAGAGGGCAGAATCCCTGCACCCCCAACTAGGCCGGGCATATCCTGGGCTGGAAAATCAGGGACCCTCCTCGAAGCTCAGTGACACCGTGTGAGCTGGGGCGGGGAGGCAGGGGACTGGGAGCTGTGCTCTTTGCAGGAAACACGGATATTTACAACGCTTTATTTTTAAAACTTTCCACGGCCCAGACGAGGGCCGCCGCAGGGGGGGGCGGGGCCTCCATGTCCCCAGCTTCCAGGGCAACTCTGGGTGGGGTCTGCGGTCTTCCCAGTGCAGAGAGGTGGGTAAACTGAGGCTCAGAGAGGCGCAGAGGTGTGGCCCTTCCCCCACTGCAGACTGCGGGCACCCCCCGGTGAAGCCAGGGCAGCAGGTGAAAGGTGTGGGGCGTCTGGGCCCCAGGGCCGGCCTGTTTGCCTGGGAATTAGTTCTGCTCCTTCACGTCTCCTCAGATGTCTGCCCCAGGTGGCTCCTGGTGACCGTCAGCCCACTTCCCAGGGGAGTTCTTAATGGCTGTGAAATCCAAGCATCAGAGAGGTCAAGCCGCAGGCCACAGGTCACACAGCAAGAAGAAGCTCCAACCTGGGGGCTGGGCGACTGTAGAACACTGCGTCCCTGTCCCGTGTCCCCGTCCCCTCCCCGGAGGCCACCGCTCCCAAGGGTGGGGGGGTCCTGTTCCCAGGGGGGAGACCCAGGCAGAGGTCCTGGTCGGCCAGCGGCTGCGGGCCAAGACCTGAACTTGGCTGGTGGAGAAATTTCCATCTTAGTGCTAGACATTGGTCAGGGTCCAGCAGGCCTGGGGCTGTACCCGAGGACCCCCCCAGGGGCCAGCCCTTTGCGGGTGGAGGTGTCTTCTGGCCCCGCGGCTGACTGTGGCCTGAGCATTTGCCATCTCGGCACACCCAGCATGGCCTCTTTCCCCAGTGCCCTTCAGGGTGTTTCTCCATCTTCAGAGTGGCCTCCAGTCCCGGGCAAGTGCCGTCTTATCAGAGCTTTGGGAGCGGGCCTTGTCCCTCCCGGGGACCAGCCTGGGTCCCTGGGATGGCTCAAGACTGTTGGCTTTTGTTTTGTTTTGAGTTAGGGTCTCGATATGCAGTTCAGGCTGCCCTTGAGCTCACTTTGTAGCCCAAACTGGCCTTGAACTCAGCAATCCTCCTGCCTCAGCCTCCTGAGGGCTGGGAGCCTGGTCCTCCCCCAGCCCTGGATTTCAGGGCTACAGACACCACAAAGCCACATTCACTCACCTCCGGCAAGGACTGAGAGGGCGCCGGGACTGGGGGTCAGGTTGAGCTAGCACTCGACGAGGAGGGGGTCGGACTCGGGGAGGAGCCTGGCTCTGGGATGGGGCCCTCGGGGCCCGTGGGCGGCAGGAAGGAACCATTCCAGGCCAGGATGGTAAAAACAGGGCCTCAGGTCCCCGCAGGGCCATTTACAGCCTGGGGTCACACAGGTCCAGGGCCGGGTCCCTGGGGCTCCGGGTCAGCAAGGTGGGAAAAGAATCAGGCTGTGTAGGCAGCAAGCTGTTTGGGGGCTGGGCCGGGTGTGCGGTCACCTGCGGGCCACGGGGGACAGTGCCCCCCTCCCTGGCCCTCAGCGCCACACGCCCGGCCACCCGCTGGCCTGGCCATCTCCTGTCCTTGGCCCAGGCCGCCCTCATCCCGGTCTCCTGTCCCGAAGCCAGGAGATAAGAGGCAGCTGCCGGCACAGATAGAGGGGCACAGCTCCAAATCTGGGGCAACGCGGGCGCCGGGCCCAGGCTGCACCTGCCTGGCCCTGCCACCCCCTTCCGGCCCTGCCGGGGGGGACAGCGAGGGCTAGGAGGAGGGACACGAGGAGACACACGTCCAGGCAGAATGAGCTGTTTGCCTTGGCACTTCTGTCTGTCTGGGTTTTTCTTTCTCTTTTCTCCTTCCTTCTTTTTTCTTCCTTTTTTCCTTCCTCCTGGTACTGGAGATGGAACCCAAGGCCTTCATACTAAGCTGCAGTCCCAGACCTTTTAACAGTTGGTTGGTTTAATTTTGACACAGGGTCTCACTAAATTGCCGAAGTTAGGCTGTGATTTGTGACCCTCCTGCCTCAGCCTCCCTGAGTAGCCAGGATGACAGGCGAGGCTCCCTGCACCCAGCCAAAATGAAATTTTGAGACAGAAAGAGGAAAAAATTTAAAAAAGAAAGACAGCCAGGCATGGCGGGAGGGGTCTGTCATCTCAGCGTTCTGGGAGGCTGAGGCAGGAAGTTGCAAGTTCAGGACCAGTCTGGTTGATTTAGCCATTTAGGGAGACCTTGTGGAGCCCCGTGTGGAAGCCTGGGGTTCAATCCCAGGACAGAGAGAGATCGGGTGGGGGGGACCATGGTGGGATCTGTGTTTTGGAAGGAGCTGTGGAGGCGGAGCTCGCTGTGTAGCGCAGGCTGGTCTTGAACTTGCAATTCTCCTGCCTCAGCCTCCCAGTGAGTGGCAGGAGCCCAGGTCAAGATCTCAGATGCCAGGTTATTCCCAGAATATCCTAGAGGGGGCAGTGCAGGCCAGAAGTGGACTAGGGAAACCCTGCTTCCTGTCTTCTCTCCCAGGAAATCTGGTTCTGAGTGTTACAGTGGCGGTGGGCAAAGCCCTTCCCTCTCTGGTTACATGCCGGGTCTGGCTCCTTCCCTTGCCAAGGAAAACATTGTTAAGGAGTTGATTGTTCCCAGCATGCAAGCTGCTCCTGAATGTAACACAGGGAAAAGAATAACAATATTGCGGGGTTAAAAGTTCCCAATGAGCCAGGGTAGTAGTGCCTGCTCCTAATCCCAGCATTGAGGAGGCTGAGGCAGGAGGATCACTGTGGGTTCCAGACCAGCAAAAATGAGCTCAAGGCCAGCCTGAACTGCACAGTGTCTCAAAAGACAAAAACAAAAAGGTTATTGATAGTTCCTTAATAAAATAACTTGATGAACCCCATTTTATTGCTGACCAGAGCTTACAAAGGACATTTGGGGCTCCCTGCAGGCAGGTACCGGGGCCAAGATCCTAATGCAGCTAAGTACAGAGCCCTGAACGCCCTATGCCCATGCAGCCTCCTCTAGGAACGGGCGCCTCAGGGCCACAGCAAGGTATGGTAGGGGCTGCAGCAGGTGGCCACCCGACCCTCTGCCTCCTCTGCCCTCAGCCCTTCCTGGCTCCCACCTCCCTGGGGCCAAAACCCAGGTCCTACCTACAGCCCACAGGGCCCTGCACATCCCGCCCGTCTCTTCCCTGCCTCCCCTGCTCCCTCTGTGTCCCTCACTCCCAGGGTCTCTTTGTTATCCCTATACCATCCAGGCTCTACCCTGCCCCAGGGCCTTTGCATCACTGTGCCCACCACCTGGAACACTTTTCTCTCCAAGATCCCCATGTCTCTCACTTCTCCCAAGTAAACACAGCTATTTCCATGTTGGTGAAGCCTTCCAAGGCCACCGTGTTAAAATGTGTAGCCACCAGGCTGGCTTACAGAGAGGGCTTTTTGTCTCTCTTGTTCACTGCTGTAACCCCAGTGCACCAACAACTGCTGAACTAATTATTTCTTGAATGAGCGTCCCACATAAAAACAGTAAAGTCTAGAAACTGGGGATGAGTACTTGCCTAGCATGTGGGAGGCCCTGGGTCCACGCCCAGCAGCTCAAAACAGCCAAGGCCGAAAGCCTTGAAATACATTTTATTTGCACTAGTTTATGAGGTACACTGTGATACTTCGATACATGTACGTGGTGCCTAAAAATCAAATCAGCGTAGTTAACATTTTAACAGGTCTTACTAACATGGAACCAGTGTATATATTTACAGGGCCACAGCGGGACATATCAGAACCTTAATACACACGTATCACTCAGGATAATGAACTTTCCTCTCACGTTATTGGGATTGGAGCTGTACAGTGATTAAAATATATAATCAGAACAGATTCTGGACTTCCGGGCAGATGGCGGAGAGAGGCGGCATCTCCGAGATGGCACATGCAGACACCGGAATCCAGCAACACGAGGAGGAGAGAACAGGGAGGAAGGAGGTGACGGGGACCCAGCAGGGCGCTGATGTAAAATTTGAGGCCCACAGGGAGCCTAAAGAGAGAGACTGCAATGCGGAAGGAGGGGACAAGTGGCACTTTGCGCCTGAGCCCTGACTCACTGCGTGGAAGAGCTGGTTCCACCTGCGACCCCGAGGCCCCTGCAGACACACAGCAGGGAGACAGACCCGTGGACGCACCGGGCTCCGGTGCTGGTGAGTCGCTTGGGTTCAGACGCCCCCAGGAGAGAGGAGGCCACGAAGCTCAGAGCTCAGAGCAGCGGCCCCTCAGAGCCAGCTGCACCTCGGGGCTCGCAGCGTCCCTGTGGGAAAGGCTGAGCTCACGTCTGCAGGCTGGAGGGCCAAGGCGGTCGAGGAGCAGAGTTCAAGCCTCGGGAGGCACACGGAGCGCCGCAGGCTGCACAAGTCCGGCTCCGGCCTCACGGCCAGAAACCAGGCTAGACTTCGGCGGAACTAAAGGCGCGGGGCTAGCTGGGACTGATCTCCTGGGATCTGGGTCCCCTCTGCCCACCCGGGCCACCGGCCATGGCAGAGGCTGAAGTGGACATTTTTTTCCTTCCTCTCTTCTTTCCTTTCTACTCTTGTTCTTGCTGTTTTAATTTTTATTTAATTAATTGGTAATTTTTTAATATTTCTCTATGTAGTTCAGGGGGGCCTTGTGCACCCCAGGCAGGCCTCAAATTCTCAGTGGTGTCCCTGCCTCAGCCTCCTGAGTGCTGGCATGCCAGGTGTGAACCAACCTGCCCGGCTTCGTTTTGTTTTGTTTATTCCTGATTATCTCTTCCTGTGCTTCCATCAGTGTGAATGTTGTTTGTAGTTTCTCAGTGCTGTTGTTTTCTGTTCTTTTTATTTCTTCCTCCGTGCTTTACCTCCTGCCCCTTTCACCAGCTTTCCAGTGTCTGTCATCTTCCAGTCCTCCAACTTTGCTTCTAATCTCTTCCTCCTCTGTTATTTCTCTGTTTTTGCCCCCAACCCCTTTTAAACTTGCTCCGCTGAGGGTAAAGGCATCACCATGAGGGCAGGTTTATGGCATACCATTTTCTGGTTTTAGATTTGTTATATAACCACAAATTTAGTTCATACCATTAAAGGTGGCAAATTAATATTTATCACAGTTTGTCATATTGCTGATTGTACTACTTTAGCCAAGGTGACATAATTGTTCTAATTAGTTGTTCTTCCTGGGATGCCACCACTGAGACTGCCTAAGGGTCATAAACAATACGATTTGGCCAGGGCCAAAGAACCAGAGGCTGGACCAAACAGATAACAACTTTTCATCCCCCATAAATGGAGGAGGTAGGAGCTTGAAAGACTCAAAACTCAAAATCCAACTACACCTGGAAGACTCCTCTGAGAAGGAGTCATTTCCTAAAGGTTCTAAATAACTAGCAATAAAATTATTTTTTTTAAATTGGTACTGGGGATCGAACTCATGACCGCGTGCTTACAATGCAGGCACTTATGCTGCTGAGCTAAATCCCCAGCCCCGCAATAAAAGTACTTGCATAAGCAATTTCTAAGTATTGAACCAGGAATTAAACTTAAAAAAAAAAGCCAGGCATGGTTGGAACACATCTATGGTCCCAGCTCTTGGGAGGCTGAGGCAGGAGGATCACTGTGACTTCCAGGCCAGCCTGGGCTACAAAATAAAGGCCAGCCTAAACTACATAGTGAAACCGTATCTCTTTTATTGTCATTTTGAGACAGGATCTTGCTATGCAGCTCAGGCTGGTCTCAAACTCACAACAATCCTCCTGCCTACCACGTCTGGTTTTTGAAACCTTATTTTTCTTAAAACAACAACAACAAAAAAAAGTAATGGCAGAAAACTTCCCAAGTACGGAGAAAGAATCTGACATACAGATAAGTGGGGTATATAGAGACTGAATTAGCCATGACCAAAAAAATATACAGCAAGGCATGTAATAATCAAGATTCCAAAAATTGAACACAAGAACAGAGTATTAGATGCTGCTGGAGAAAAGAAACAAATCAGCTGTAAAGGAAAGCCCATCAGAATCACAGCAGACTGCCCAACACAGCCAAGTTAAGAGGAGCTGGGAGTGACGCATTTTAAGCCCTAAAAGAAAACCACCCCACCCCAGACTGATGTACCCTGCAAAACTGTCTTTCAAAACTGATCAGCTACTTCCACGATTCCATGACAAGGAACACCTGAGGAAATGTATGGACCCCCCCCAAGTCAGCACTCCAGAATGTTCTGAAGAGGGGAGTGCAGCTCAGCAGCACGGGCACCTGCCTGGCAAGCACAAGGTCCTGAGTTCGACATCCGACACCAAAAAAAAAGTGTTCTGAAGAACATTCCAGAAAGAG
The DNA here is from genome assembly GCA_004027295.1 of Dolichotis patagonum. Lineage (NCBI taxonomy): Eukaryota > Metazoa > Chordata > Mammalia > Rodentia > Caviidae > Dolichotis > Dolichotis patagonum. Next base: position 17,109 of record PVJX010012938.1, on the reverse strand, counting down.
ATAACGAGGACTAGGACTCTATGAACCCTAACAGAATGAATTCATTACCCAAGGCAAGTAGTTAAAAGGGGTGAATAAAAGGGAACCAGCAACAGGGAATTAACAAGACAAGGGTAGGTCAATACATATCAGTGGTAACTCAGCATTACTGGTCTCCATTCTTCAATCAAAAATCCAGCAGAATGGATCAAGAAGCAAGATCCAAACACTCGGAGGTCAGCCTGACCTGCAGAGTGAGACCCTGCCTTAAAAAAACAACCAAAAAAATCCCGCAAGATCCAACAATACGCTGCATACAAGAAACACATTTAATTCAAAAAGAAATACATTGGCCGAAAATAACCCTGAAAGGATAGAAAACCATACTTCATGGAACAGGAACCCAGAAAAAAGCAGGGGTAGCTATTCTATTTGCAGACAAAATGAACTTTGAGCCAAGACTGATTAAGACCAAGAAGGTCACTACATCCTTGTAAAGGTAAAAATCCAAGAGGAAGAGATAACAATCATAAATATATATGCACCAAATACCAGCACACCCAACTACACAGAACAAATGTGAACAGAGAGGAAAAATCAAACAGGCACTAATACAGTTGCAGCGGGGCCCTCAATAACCCACTGTCGCAAACAGACAGATCGATCAATGAATAAATATCAGATCAGAGCCAAACTTTTGTACAAAGGGACTTAGTAGATTTCTACAAGGTATTCCAACCTGCAACATCAGAATACATTCTTCTCAGCTGCTTCTGGGACAGTCTCCAAAACAGACCACAGACTAGCTCATGGGATACGATGCAGTGAATGAACTGAAAAGAACTGAAATCATCCAACACGTGGGGTCAGACTGCAGTGCAATGGAACTGAAAATCAATGGCAAAAGAAAGCATGAAAACTTCATACACACATGGAAATTAAATACTAGCCTCTTGAACAACCAATGGGTCACGGATGGAATTTAAAAAGAAAGTAGATAATTTCTACAATAATATAATATTATATATAATATACATATGTAATATAATATATGTATTACATTATACAACATACTGGAACTGATAGGACACAGTGAAGCAGTCCTATGAGGGAAATATATGGTGGTGAATTCTCATATCAGAAAAACAGAGTGAACGAAAATAAACAACCTAATATTAAACCTCAAGCATTCAAAGAAATAAAAGCAAGCCAAGCCCAAACCTCATACGAGGTAAGACATGATAAAGATCAGAGCAGAAACTGATGCAATGGAGACTAAGAAAACAATGCAAAGAATCAATGAATCAAAGAGTTGGTTATTTGTTTTGTGGTTTGTTCTTTGGTTTTTTTGGAGACAGGCTCTCCCTATGCAGTTCAGGCTGACCTTGAATTTGCAATGGTTGACCTCACACTCAGAGCGATCCTCCTGCTTCAGCCTGCCAAGTGCTGTGGAGACAGCCATGTGGCACCACACCTGGCAAGCGTTGGTTCTTAGAGTAGATTAAAACTGACAAACCATTAGCAAACCTAAATTTAAAAAAGAAAGGAAAGAAAAAAGACTCAAATCCATGCAATGAGGAATGAAATGGGTGAAATCACAACATGTCCTACAGAAATCCAGAAAATTACCAATTCCTACTTCAAGAACCTGTATTCTAATAAGATGGAAAACATAAAAGAAATGGACAAATTCCTAGATATATATGAATTACCAAAGCTGAATCAAGAAGATATAAAAATTCTAAATAAAGCAATATCAATCAATGAAGTTGAAGATGTAATTAAAAATCTGCCAACAGAGAAAAAGACCCTGAAAGATTCACTGCTGAAATCTACAATTTAGAGAAGACCTAACACCACTGCTTCTCAAACTCCTTAATGACACTGAAAGGAAAGAAATACTCCTAAATATTCCCTGGAAGCAAGCATTACCCTGATACCAAAATGGAAGAAGGGGCCAACCAAGAAAGAGAACTACAGCTCAATCTCCCTAATGAACAGAGATGCAAAAATCCTCAATAAGATACTGGCAAGAAGAATGTACCGAATCATCAAGAAGATTATTCACCAAGGAGGATTCATCTCAGGAATGCAGGGACAGTTCAACATCCACAAATCAATAAATGTGATACACTATATTAACACAGCCAAGGACAAAATCCTCAATAGATGCAGAAAAAGCATCTGACAAAGTCCAACACCCATTCATGATAAAAACCCTACAGAAAATTGGAATAGGTGGCCTTTATATCAATATGATAAAAGGCAACTATGACAAGCCAACAGCCAGTATCACACTAAATGGACACAAACTAAAAGCTTTCCCTCGAAAATCAGGAAAAGAAAAGGATGTCCACCATCCCCACTCATTCAATATAGTTCTGGAAACTCTGACCAAAGCAATCAGGCAAGAGAAAGACATACAAGGAATAAGGAAAGGAAGAAGTTAAATTATCATTATTTGTGAATGACATGACACTCTACATTAGAAAACCCCCAAAACTCTGCAAAAGCCTCTAGCTTTAATAATCAAATTCAGCAGCGTAGCTGGACACAAAGTCAACACTCAAAAATCAATAGCAGGGGCTGGGATACAGCTCAGTGGCACAGCACCTGCCTGGCTGGTGCAAGGTCCTGAGTTTGATTTCTGGTACCAAAAAAAAAAAAAAAATCAATAGCACTCCTGTACACAAATAACCAACTCACTGAGAGAAAAATTATGGAAATAACGCCTTTTACAATAGCATCCAAAGAATGAATACCTAGGAATCAATCTAATGAAGGAAGTAAAAAGCCTCTACGTTGAAAACTACAGCACTCTAAAAAAGGAAGCTGAAGAGGATATCAGAAAACGGAAAGAGGCCAGGGATTTAGCTCAGTGTTGTAAGCGCCTGCCTGGCAAGTGCGGTCGTGAGTTCAATCCCCGGTACAAAAAAAAAAAAAAAAAAAAGAATTAAATGAATTAATGATCTAAATATTGAAACAGAAACACTAAATCTGCTGGAAGACAAGATAGAATAGGAAGAACTCTTGAAGACACTGGTGTAGGCAAAGAGCTTATGAACAAAACCCTCATCGCACAAGAACTAACACAAAGATTCAACAACTGGGATCTTGTGTTACTAAAAAGTTTTTGCACAGCAAGAGAAACCACCAACAGAGTGAAGAGACAACTTATAGAATGGGAAACATTTGTGCCAGTTGTTTCTCAGGTAAAGGACTAATACCTAGAACATACAAAGAATTCAAAAAAAAATCAGGTCCCTCAAATTTAAAGACCCATTCATTCCAAACATAGGCATCTAAAATGAATACACTTCTCAGATGAAATAAAAGTGAAAAATATATGAAAAATACTCAACATCACTGGTCATTCGAGAGACGCAAATTCAAACAATGGTTAGATACCATCTCACTTCAGAAAGAATGGCTGTTATCAAGCAATCAACCAACAAGTGCTGGCCAGACTGTAGGGAAAAAGGACCCCTCTCCACTGTCGGTGGGAGTTTGACTGGTGAAACCACTTTGGAAATCAATGTAGAGATTCCTCAAAAAACTGAAACTAGAGGATCCATTCTACCCAGCTATTCCCCTTCTGAGTATCTTCCCAAAAGAGTAAAAGCATCACACCACAGCGATATATGCACACTCGTGTTTCTAGCAACACAGTTTGTAATAGCTAAATCTTGGCAACATCCCAGCACTCCTGAGGCTGAGGCAGGAGGATCACCGCAAGTGGAGGCCGGCTTGGGCTACAAATTGAGTTCAAGGACAGCCTGAACTGCATAGTGAAACCTTGTCTCAAAAAGACAAAAAAAAAAAAAATCTTAGCAACGGTGTCTATGGACTGATAAATGGACAAAGAAGCTATGGGACTTTTTCCTACAATGAAGAGGATAAGCTTGAGACATTTCTAGCTAAATGGAAGCACCCTTAGACTACACTCTTAACTAAAATAAATCGTACACTAAACTAAAATATACATTGTTTCTCCGTTGTGAGAAACTAGAAGTGTAAATAAGAACCAAAATGTGTAATAGATATTGGAAAACGGTAAAAAAAAAATCTTCAAATGAGAACGAGAACAAGAAGGGTAGGGGGAAAGCAGGGAAAAGAAAAAAAAGAGGGAAAAAATGGAAACACAGCTTTTGTAAAAGATATATCATGTACAGGTACAAACTGCCTAAGATGAACGTTATCTGAATGTATATTTAACATTTATCAATTTTAAAATGAAAAAGTTAAAATAATAAAAACAATATATTATCAGGAACTAGAATGTCCCCTATGAAATTTACATTTTTTTTTTCCTCTTGGCATGGGGGATTAAACTTGTGACCTCGAGCTCTCTAGGCAGGCGCTCATGCCACTGAGCTAAACCCCCAGCTCTGAATCTACGTTTTTAAAACCCACACAGGAAACCAGATCACATCCACCAGCCACCTGCGACCCATACGCGGGAGTGCGAGCCCTGGGAACACGCTTCCAGATTGCGCTTTCCTCTGCAGTTTACTAGGGAAGCGAGGCTCCGCCTACACTCAGACTCCGCCCCCTGGACCTCGGGATCCACAAGGCCTCATTGGAGCGATTTGAGCATGCGCAGTTTCCTAGTACAACTAGGGAGCACGCGAGCGGCCCGCGACCCGCGACCCGGAAGGCTTTCTTGCCACACTCCAGAGCCTGCGTGAGGGGTGTCGATGGCGGAGGGAGCGGTGGAGGCTCCAGCCGATAGTGATGCTGACGGAGACTCAAGAGCGACCGTGTTGGAACGGGGAGTGGCGCCCATTAAGCCTCAGTGAGTGCCCGGGGCAGGAGGGGCATGACCTTATGTGGTCTTTTCGGTACCCGTAGCGTGTCCCGAGCAGTGCACGCCGGGAGGTGGGGCAGCGGCTTCCAGCGGGAAGCTCGCAAGGTCTTCAGTACGGGCTCTTTATCCTCTCGTGTGGTGGTCCGCGGCGGCACCAGAGATCGTGCATGTTGGAAGCTGTCATATGTGCCAAGAACGGCTACGTGCATGCTAGGGCAGGCGGAGGTTAGAGGAGAGGGCCGCGGTGCTTGCTGGGAATTGTCCCTCCTAATGATAGGACTCTCACACGTGCGCCTTTCGCTGCATTTACGTGCGGGGGACGCTTAAAGGCGGCTGGAAAATGTGGCGGCTTAGTCCTCGCTGCAAGGCATTCTGGGACTTGGCGATTTTTTTGTTTATTTTTATTTTGTCTGGTTCAAGGCTGTTAGTGCCTGGTAACATTCTTTCCGCATATCTCTGGGCATGTGCAGATGGGGACTGTAGGCCCCTCCGGGGTGGGCGTGGTGGCGCGCACCGGGGATCCCGGTACTGAGGCACCTGCTGCCTCCTTTCTGAACAGCGTGGTGCTGCGTGGCACAGTGGTGCAGCTGACTGCGATCCCCAGTACGCATGTAGATAACACGCATTCATCGCCGCGTTCTCTCTCTGGCCTCGAGGTTTCCCAGGTTGCAGAGTGACTGGTTCAAAGGAGCGGTTCCCGAAGCGTTGGAGCAGGGGCGGCTGTTCTCAGGGCCCAGCGTTCCTTGCGTCAGTAGCAGAAGGGTTCTTTTCCTCCCCTGTCTGCTGGCAGATACCTCACCACCAAGGAGCACTTTCACGGGTTCCTGGAAGCCAAAGGGCCGGAGAAGGTTTGCCAGGAAACTGAGGCAGGAGACCCGGATGGCAGTGACGAGGCTGAGCCTGAGGCCAAGCGGTTGCGATTGGAGGATGGGCAGCCGGAGGAGGCAGTGGAGCCCGGGGAGCAACCTCAGGCCCGGAAGAGAGCGCGGGGCCAGAACAAGAGCCGGCCCCACATGAAGCCTACGCAGTATGACAAGAACCGGCTGTGCCCGTCCCTGATCCAGGTGAGCGCCACCCAGCCACGCCACTCTGGGCTCTGTCCGAGTCGCTCTGCCCGTTTGGTCCTCTCCTCATCAGTCATCAAACTTGAGTACAATTTACGGCTTAGTTTGTCATTTCTTGCCTTGTAATGCTAAGTCTGGAACCCAGAACCTCATGCATGCTGAACACTGGTCTGTGTTACCGGCCTTCACTCTATTTTGAGACAGAGTCTTGCTAAGTTGCTAAGCTGGCCTTAAACTCGGGGTCCTTCTGCCTCAGCCTCCCCAGTGGCTGACATGATAGGCTATACCACTGTGCTCAGTTTGCTTTTTGACTTGAGGTGGTGAGAATGTGATTTATACTCAGTAGAAACTTCGCCTTAGCCAGGAACGGAGGTGCACGCCGGTCATCCCAGCACTCCAGAGGCCGAGGCAGGAAGATCACTTCCGAGTTCAAGACCAGCCCAGGCTACATAGCAAGTTCAAGGCCAGCCTGAACTACATAGCAAGACCATGTCTCAAAAGAACCAAAAGGAAAAAAAAGAAGGCAGGGAAACCGCACTTTAACTTTTGATCTTCTCTGGACTGTGTCACCTGATCCTGTCTTGGGATGTTGGGTCCCAGTCAGGCCTGAGGTCATGAGGGTGAATGGTTGACATGCTGGTGCATTGTAGCTAAGCTAGGAGGTACTAAGTTGTTTGTTTGTTTTGTTGAGACAGTTTCATGATGAGTTCAGGCTGGCTTCTAACTCGTAACAGTCCCCCTGCCTCCATTTCCTAAGTGCTGGGCTCACAGGCACACACCCCACACTCCGCTCCTGAAGTTTGTTTTTCACTGAGGATATTTTCAGCTCCCCCTGGTGGGACCCCACTGTAAACTGGAGGGCACCCGCATTGCTTCTCTTCCCATTTACTAAAGAGGAAACTGAGGCACACAGGAGGGCGAGGTGGGTGTGACACTCACAGGCGGGCTTCCCCGCTGCCACCGTGCCGCTCCCCGTCCCTCACAGCCTCCTTGTCCCCCACAGGAGTCGCCTGCCAAGTGTTTCTTTGGGGACCGCTGCCGCTTCCTGCACGACGTGGTCCGTTACCTGGAGACCAAGCCTCCCGACCTGGGCCCCCGCTGCGTGCTCTTCGAGACCTTCGGCAGGTGTCCCTACGGCGTGACCTGCCGCTTCGCCAGCGCCCACCTGGGGCCCGAGGGCCAGAACCTGGTGCTCGAGGGGCTGCTGGCCCACGGGGCCCGCCTGCCGCCCCTGCGCAACGCCCTGGACAAGGCCCTGCAGCGGCAGCTGCGCAAACGCCAGGTGTGCTTCGAGCGCGCTGAGCAGGCCCTGCGCGGGCTCGGCCGGGGCCCTGTGCCCGCCGAAGCTGTCACCGAGCCCACGGCCCCCGAGGGTGACCCGGGGCAGAACCACTGTGCTGCCCCGCGGGACCTGGCGGAGCCGGGGGCCGGCACCCCTCCCAGCAGCCCTGTGCGGACCTGCGGGCCTTTGACGGACGAGGACACGGTCAGGCTGCGGCCCTGTGAGAAGAAGCGGGTGCGTGTCTCGGGCTCCCTGTGGGGGACAGTGCCAGTGCACTGTGCCCCTACGGTACCATCCACATTCCTGTTCACCGGCGGTGCCCGTGTTACTCACAGCTCAGACGTCCTGTTTTCTCTCTGGGCCCAGCCCACCAGGTTCTGGTCTGCAGAGGCAGAAAAAACTAAACTCATGGTCCTTGGGGGTCAGGGTGGAGCAGATGACGATGTGGGAGACTTCTCAAAAGAGTGGGCACAGCCCCTGGGGCTTTGACAGTTGAATAGAAGCTCTATGATAGTAGCAAATCTGGGATAAAAACCTTTAGTACATGTGGAGAGGTGAAGAAGTGAAAAGGAGCCAGGCTAGGCAGGGCAGGAGAGAGAGGAAACCCCAGGGTCTCACCACATGTCTTCTTTTCCCCGCAGCTGGACATCAGTGGCAAACTGTACCTGGCCCCACTCACAACGGTAGGACCGGGTTGAGTTCTCAGCTGTTAGTGTGGGGCTGGGGACACTGGGGCGCATCTTGCCCGTGCGCCTCTGGCAGCGGTGGGAGTCTGGGATCCCTTCCTGACCACCCCTAGCATAACATGCGTGCGTATGCCGTGGCCACAGTGCGGGAACCTGCCCTTCCGGCGGATCTGCAAGCGCTTCGGGGCGGACGTGACGTGCGGGGAGATGGCCGTGTGCACCAACCTGCTCCAGGGCCAGACGTCCGAGTGGGCCCTGCTTAGACGCCACCCCTGCGAGGACATCTTTGGGGTCCAGGTCTGTTCCCAGCCTGGGGGCCCGGAAGGGGAGGCGCCTGGCTGCCATGCTTGGGAGCCACCTTAGGGACCTTCCTGGGTCACTGCCCAGCCCCTCCTGGCTAAGGGTGCCATCCACAGCCGAGGCTGGGTTTAGGGGTTGCTGGTTTGAGACCCAGAGGGCCAGCGTGGCTAACCGCGCCCACCGTCCCCACAGCTGGAAGGCGGCTTCCCCGACACCATGACCAAGTGTGCGGAGCTGCTGAACCGCACCATTGAGGTGGACTTTGTGGACATCAATGTCGGCTGCCCCATCGACCTCGTGTACAAGAAGGTAGTGGCCTCAGGCCAGGCCAGGCTGGGCTCCTTCCTGTTTCCCTGGCCGGGCACCAGGGGGGCCAAGTCAGCCGATGACGTGGCAGGGCGGGGGGACGGGTGCCTGTATGTGACCAGGCAGGTTGCCCAGTGGCATCTGTGGGCCCATGGGGCTGGGGGAGGGATGGTTGAGGGGGTCGGGTCCACCCGCACCCCACCGCACTTCTCTCCCAGGGTGGGGGCTGTGCCCTCATGAACCGCCCGGGCAAGTTCCAGCAGATCGTCCGCGGCATGAGCCAGGTACACCCCTCCCCGGGGCACCCCCACTCCTCGACCCCCCACTTTGGCCCTGATTGCCCGCCTGACCGCGCGGTCCCCTGCTGCAGGTGCTGGACGTGCCGCTGACCGTGAAGATCCGCACGGGCGTCCAGGAGCACGTGAACCTGGCGCACCGCCTGCTGCCCGAGCTGCGGGCCTGGGGCGCCGCCCTCGTCACGGTGGGTCTCGGGGTACGGTGGGCGTCCGAGCCCTGGGAAGCCCCGGCGTCCCTTCCTAACGGCCTCTCTCCCCGTCTCTTGTCCCTCCTCACTGCTCCCTGCATCTCCGGCACCGCCCCGGCCCTCTCAGCCCCTCCTCCTCTCCCCACATCTCCTCCTCTGCCTCGCTGCCCCTCGGCCGCCTTCCCTCCCCAGCTGCATGGCCGCTCCCGCGAGCAGCGCTACACCAAGCTGGCCGACTGGCAGTACATCCAGCAGTGCGTGGAGGTGGCCAGCCCCATGCCGCTCTTCGGTGGGTGCCGTCCCCCGCCACCCAGGCCACCCGTGCCACTGACTCCCCTGCCCCACGCCTGGACTCCTTCCACCGTGCCGTGCCGGGGACCACCAGGGCCCAGAACCCCCAAACAGCCGGCAGGCTGCTTGTCAACGCCTGAGACCCAGCTCTGTCCTCTCAGGGAACGGAGACATCTTGTCATACGAGGACGCCAACCGCGCCAAGCAGACTGGAGTGGCGGGGATCATGATTGCCCGGTAGGCTGCCTGCTGGCTCCCCAAACCGTCGGGGCCACCCCGGAGCCCAGATGGGGCGGGGGCGGGTGTGGGCCAGGGCGGCACAGAGGGTTGGCGGTGGGCACAGGGATGGGAATGCCCTGTGCTGCGAGTCGTGATGCCTGGCCGGGCTCCAGCTGCGGCCCTGGGGCCCTGCTGCCCTCCGCCTTGTCCCCACAGGGGTGCCCTCCTGAAGCCCTGGCTGTTCACGGAGATCAAGGAGCAGAGGCACTGGGACATCTCGTCCTCCGAGCGCCTGGATATCCTGCGGGATTTCACCCACTATGGCCTGGAGCACTGGGGCTCCGACACGCAGGGCGTGGAGAAGACGAGGCGCTTCCTGCTGGAGTGGCTGTCCTTCCTCTGCAGGTGGGCAGGCCCTGGCCCCGCCCTTCCCTGGCCCGCCCTCCTCGGCCCCGCCCCTTTCCTGCCACGCCCCCTCCTCGGCCCACCCACCAGCTATTGGTCCCTCCCCATCTGGCCTGCCACACGGTCTTGGCTGTGTCCTGTCCAGCCTTGGCCTCTGCCTGCCCCCACCAGCTGACCTGGATCCTACCCTTTCCAGGTTTGATCCCCCCTTACGTCACCTAGGCCCCGCCCACTCAGCCCTGGCCCCGCCCCTCACCTTGGCCCCGCCCACAGGTACGTGCCCGTGGGCCTGCTGGAGGTTCTCCCCCAGCGCATCAACGAGCGCCCCCCCTACTACCTGGGCCGCGACTACCTGGAGACGCTCATGGCCAGCCAGCAGGCGGCTGACTGGATCCGCATCAGGTTGGGGCACCGGGGAGGGCCTGGGGGGGAGGGGAACCGGCTCCCGCAAGCCCTCGCCTGACCCGATGCCCGCCTGCCCTCCGTGTCTCCCCACAGTGAGATGCTGCTGGGCCCGGTGCCCCCCAACTTCGCCTTCCTGCCCAAGCACAAGGCCAATGCCTACAAGTAGCCACCACCCCGTCCGGGGCTGCTGTGGAGGACGCCGAGTTGAGGGGAGAGGGGTCCCACTGTGTGGTGCAGGCTGGCCTCGAACTCCAGGGGATCCTCCTGCCTCAGCCTCATCAGTGCTGGCAGCACACCCGTGCACCCCGCGCCTGCTTTAATAAATCATATTCTTGTAAGATCCGTGTCTGCCTCTGGGTGCCACGGCAGACCCTGGCCGAGCCTCCTCCCCTGCCCACGGCATGGCCCTGCCTGGTCCCCAGCTCAGCCGTCCCCTGCCCGCGCACTCAGCAGGCCTCCCCCATGCCGTCCCCAAAATGCCCCCAGGGGTCGGTGGGGGTGTGCAGCACAAGCCACCCTGGAGCTAGCTGTCTGGGCTGTGACCTAGACATAGATAAGAGGTGCACAGTGGGGGCCCTGGCTCGGGGCCACCTGGCGGGGACCCTGGGGCTTCCTCTCTGCCCCCCTGCCCATCCCCACCCCCCTGGAATCCTGAGAGGTGGGCAAGGCTCAGCCCTACCTGTTGCCCTGGTGACCGGGGACAGAACGCTGCAGGCCATGGTCACTTTCCCGGGTGGGTGGCCCCTGGTCTGCCCAGGCTAGACCCCGCCCACCCATGCAGCAGCCCAAACCCTTCATACCCGCAGCCTCCCAGGACAGCTGCAGCCCCCAGGGCCTGGAGGCCACCACGGGCCTGGGCAGCTGCCCCGTGCTCACAGCCGCTGACCCTCTGCCGGCCGTGGGTACGACCCAAGGGCTGGCATTTGGGGTGGCTGGCCGTCAGGCTGGGGCTGCCACCCAGCAGCTCAGGGCCCGGCACCTCTGTCCACAGCCCCTGCGAACCTGCTGTGCCAGCCCCCAAACCCAGAGAAAGAGGTGTTTCCGGTCCCCCCAGCAGGTACCGTGCCCCTCAACCCGGAACAGAGCCGGGTGGTGTGAGCGGGACCCGCACTGCCCCTCCCCGTCCCTAGAGGGGACCCCAAAGGCGGGGCTGCGCCCCTGGTGCCCTGGATGGGACCCCTTGAGCAAAGGCCATGTCCACCCCCAGATGAGCCCCGGATTCAGACCCTGTATCCCTCACCTGCCTCATGGGTCCCCCAGAGAAAAGCCTGGCATGACCGTCACCCGAAGGAGCTGCAGACAAAGCCTGGGCCCCCATCTTCCAGACAGGACCCCAAAACAAGATCTGTGTGTCTTGGCCTCCAAATGAGCCCCCCTCCCAGGCTAGGGCTGCTCCCCGAGGGAACCCTGAAGGGAGCACACCATGTCCCTTGTCCTGCGGTGCCATCTCCCTCCCTGGAGACTGCTCTTAGGGTCCACACCCCAACTCCTGCAGGCTTCCAGATGGCCCCCTGCGGGTGTTTCTTCGACCCCCGCATCTACCGCATCGAGTGGACCACCACCGACTTCGGCCAGGCCTTGTACAAGCTGGCGGTGGCCGGGCCCCCCAGCTCACCGGGCAGCCACCTCCTGGAGCCCCAGAGCTACGCCAAGGCCCTGGTGCCACCCCCGTACCCCCACTACCAGCCGGGAGGACCCCCATACCTCATGCCCCACTTCCCGCCAGAGGGGCCCGGCCAGAAGGCCCTGGGCTTCCTGAGGGACGGGGGACCCCCTGGCTTCGTGGAGCGGCCCCCACTGCTGCTCAAGGAAGGCCGGGCTGCTCTCCCGCCCGCCAAGGACGCCAAGCTGCCCTCGCTGCCCCCTCCCAGCGCCTACGGCCACCCCCAAGGCCACCGAGGCCGGGTCCCCGGGCCCAAGGCCGCCGGGCAGCCTGCAGAGCCCCTGGCATTTGCCACCAAGGAGCTGCAGGATGGCACTGGGGCCGGGCTGGGCCTGTCCCACCCACCAGCCCCCTGCGAGCCCAAAGCGCCAGAGGCCACCGCTCCATCCGGGACAGGCGAGGCCCCGGCCAGCGAGGTGGCCCGGCCGGCGGCGCTGCCGGACGAGGTGCTCCTGGAGGATGCGATGCGGCTCTTCGATTGCCTGCCGGGCCGCGCCGAGCCCCAAGGGGCAGCGACACGCAAGGGCCCCCCCAGACCCGGCAGGGGCGACGACTCCTCCTCGTCCTCCTCCTCGGCCGTTGACATCCGCTCCCTGCACCTCCCCGAGGAGCTGCTGTCCTTTGACTACAGTGTCCCCGAGATCCTGGACACCGTGTCCAATGTGGACTCCTTGTTCAACTTCAAGGCGCTTGATGAGCCGCCCACCCGCCCGGGGACGCCCGCGGCCCAGCCCGAGGTCCCTGCCCCTCAGCCCAACACGCGGGGGAGGAAGAGGGCCACCTCCTCTGCCAGGAAGGGCAAGGTGGGCGCCACGGCCAAGCAGGCTGCCACCGACGGCCAGGCGGGACCTGGGTCCCGCCCCCCAGTAAAGCCAGTTTAGTTTCTCAGCTTTGCGTCTCTGGTGGTCTCAGGTTCTGGTGGCCGTTGGTGGAGGCTGGGTGTGGACACCCGTTCCCTTGCTGTGCTGTCCCGCGGATGACCATGGCCGTGCCCCATGGAGCACAGTGAGGTGCCGCAAACTGGTGGCAATTCTCCTGCCTCAGCCTCCCGAGTGCTGGGGGTGCAGGTTTGTACCACCGCGTAAGAGGCTGGCCTGGCTAGCTGGCTCAGAAGGCAGTGCTCGCCCAGCGTGCAGGACCTGGCCTCTATCTCCTGTACCAGGGGTGGTGGCGCACGCCTGTCATCCCAGCACTCGGGAGGCTGAGGCAGGAGGCTCACCATGAGTTTGAGGCCAGCCTGGGTTACAGAGTGAGCTCAAGGCCAGCCTGAACTGCACAGTAAGACTCATCTGAGAAAAAACAAAGCACAAAAACAAAAATAACTACTACTATTCATATGATTATTTTGGAGGGCTCTGAGCTACAGGGGCCGTCCTGGGTGTTTGGCACCTGTCTCTGGAGTCACTTGGGGTAGGCGGGTAGTATCCCGGATGTGAGAGGCTGGGGGATAGTGGGGAGGGGGAGAGAGTGAGTTCTGGGGGGGCTTGCTTTACAGATCAAACACGTACTTTGGAGCCGGGTGTGGCGGCTTGTACCTGTCATCACAGTACCCTGGGAGGCTGAGGCAGGAGGATCTCAAAGTTTGAGTTAGTTTAGTGACTTAGCCAGACTTTGTCTCAAAATAAGAAGGCTGACAATGGGGCTCAGTGCCAGTGCCCTGGGTTCAATTTCCAGTACTAAAAAAAAATGGGGTTTCCCTGCCATCTGTACCCCACAACTGGCCGCCATTTGCCCAAGCATGGCCCGAGGTACCAGCGAGAAACTCCTACCGGCACACACGGCTTCCTGCTCTGTTACTGAACATTTTATTTGGAAACAGCAGCCCGGGAGGGGACCCCGGGGCAGGGTCAGGGTGGCTTTGTGGGCCTCCAGGCCTGGAGACAGCGGCAGAGTCCACAGCATCGATGGTGCAGCCCCCTGTAGGCCTCCTTGGCCCCGCGGACACCTTGGGCATACTGCAGCGTGGGCAAGACGTGGGCCAGCCACACTGCCAGCAGCGTGCCGGCCACCAGCAGGACGACGGTGACCCCGGGCCTGAAGAGGGGCAGCGGGTAGGCGCCGTACACGTAGACGCTGAAGGTGGTGTCCAGGGGGCAGTAGCTGGGGACACAGGCGGGAGAGGCCTTGGTCCGTCCACTGCGTGCAAACCCAGGGCACCACTGGGTCCCACGAGGACCCCGAGGGGCTCTGAGTCTGCCTCCCGCTCGCCTCGCGTCCTGTAGGGGCTCTCGCGTCACTTGTGGGCTTTGGTTTATGTGGTTCAGGCTGGCCTTGGACGCAGTGTTGTAGCCCAGGCTCAAAGCCGCAGAGATCTTCCTGCCTCAGCCTGCTGCGTGCTGGGACAACAGGTGTATGTGCATCACCTCGCAGCGCACTCCCAGCAAAACCTATTTTGGCCCTCTGGCTCACCTGTAGTACGGATCCAGGATGGAAAGGTGGAAGACATAGATGCCATTCCTTTGTTTGAAAATGATCTTGTTGTCTGTCTGGCCCCCCAAGATCTGATACTGGACTTCCGGCCACCTCAAGGGGTTGTGGGGGCTGGGACTGTGGCAGCTCACGTAGTTCTGAGAGGCGACAGAGGGGAATGATACACAGGCCCCTCCTCCACCGCGCCCTCGTTGCGCCCCGCCCCAGACTGCGGACCTGCAGCCCCACCCCCACCCCAGTCCCGCTCCCACTTGCCCTCTGCGTGGCCTGCTTTGTTTTTTTGAGACAGGGTCTCACTACGTAGCTCAGACTGGCTTCGGACTTGCAGTGATCCTCCTGCCTCAGCCTCCCAGAATGCTGGGACGACAGGTGTGAGCCACCACCTGGCCAGAAGCCGAGTCAGCCCAAGGCTGTGTCCGTATCTTACACAGAGCTGTGTGTGTCCCTCATGTTAAAAGTGCGAACCCCTGGGCCGGGGATTTAGCTCAGTGGCTTAAGCGCCTGCCTGGCAAGCATGAGATCATGAGTTCGATCCCCGGTGCCAAAAAAAAAAAAAAAAAGTGCGAACCCCCAAGGACTTCAGAGTGACCATCTTCAGAAGTGAGGTCTTTACAGAAGTGCTTCAGTTACAATAAGATGACCGGGGTGCCCGCTGATCCAATAGGATCGCTGTCCCTACAAAAGGGGCGAGATTTGAGCCCCGGCTCGGCGTCCCATACTTGGCATCGCAACACCCTGGGAGGCTGAGGCAGGAAGATCTCCCGTTTCAGCCCAATCTGGAGGAGTTAGCAACTGTAGTGACAGCTTGTCTCAAAATATAAGCTTTTTAAAGAGGGTTGGGTGTGTAGCTCAGTGCGAAGGCTCCGGCATAATCCCCAATGCAAACGGCAAAGAGAGGGCGGGCGGGAGGAAGGAAGGATGGACAGAAGGGAAAATGGAAAAAGCAACCCAGCGCAGCGGCCTCACGGCGAGCGCGGAGAGCGCGCGCCCTCTGCCGGTGGCGCTGCCACGTTGCGCTGGTGCCCGCCTTTTTTTTTTTTTTTTGGTACCGGGGATTGAACTCATGACCTTGCGCTTGCCAGGCAGGCGCTTAAGCCACTAAGCTAAGTCCCCAGCCCTGGTCCCCGCCTTTGCCCTGGGGTAGGTGGGGAGGAGACACCTGGGGTCCCGCGCAGCTTCTGGTGACGGCCGCGCCGCGGGGCGGCGACCTTCTACAAACCGGCTCAGGCTGCAGGGCCGCCCTGACCACAGAGCAGCTTGTCAGGGCCTTTTTGCCTTTTCCAGGACCGGGGACAGAACCCGGGGCCTCCGCCCTTCCTTTCCTTGCTTTTAAAAAAATTTTCGGTCTTTTTGAGACGGGGTCTCGCGGTGCAGTTCAGGCTGGCCTTGGGCTCGCTTCGTAGTCCAGGCTGCTCTCGAACTCGCAGCGATCCTCCTGCCTCAGCCTCCCGAGGGCTGGGAGGCCAGGCGCGGATCACCGGGCTCTCGTTGGGAACCCAATGGGCCGCCAAGATGGGCGTCCCGAGCGTCCAGACCCCAACACCTTGGTGCCTGACTGTCGCGCGCCGCGTCACTTTCCCAAGCTCAGCGCCTGCCGCGACCCGGGTCCTGTCCCAGCGAGCTGGCCCGCCCCGCCCGCGGCCGCCAGGGGGCGCTACCTCTCGGCTCCAGGGGGTGCCGCCCGGCTCGCCCGCGCGCTGCAGCATCGAGCTCCAGTTTTGCGGCTGCGCGCGACAGCCCGCGGCGCGCGCGCTGAGCTCGTAGGAGAAGGTGCGCAGCCCGTGCACCTCGCGCAGCGCGAACTCGGCCTCCACCAGCGCGGCGAACTCCTCCCCGTGCCACCTGCGGGGGGGGGGGTGCAGGGGAGAGGGGGCTTCGGAGACCCTCACATACTTCACTGCCCAAGTTACTGGTTGACTTTCCCATCTTACGCTATGGATTATTGCAAAGGGTGTCTGGTTCCCTCGGCAACCCGGGCATCCTCATAAATGTTTGTTGAATGAATATGTGAACTGCTGCCCCTGACAGCCCGTGCTTTCTGTGTGCTGTCACACAGTGCCTGCGGCACATGGGAGCTCACATCTGTTTCTTGTCTGGATCTGCCTCCATTTTCAAGTCTCCCCGATGAACTCCTGCTCATCCTTCAAAGCCCATCGACCCCCCCACACACACTGATGCAGACATCACAGCCGGGGAAGGGAGATGGCAGAGAACAGAATGGAGGGAGGCAGCAGGGTCCATCCCAGGGGGCAAAGAGCGCTGCAGACTGAACTAGGCCTTTCCAGATGTGTGTGAGGAAGCCTCAGGCCTCCCAGTGTGGCTGTGTATGACACGGAAGAGCGGAGCCGGGGGTGATGGCGCACGCCTGTGATCCCAGCGCTGGGGGAGGCTGAGGCAGGAGGAGCGCAGTGAGTTGAGACCAGCCTGAACTACAGAGCAAGACTGTCTCAATAAAATAAAATAAAATCAGGTAAAATAAGGTAAATCGAGGTCCTGGTAGTGACATGCGGTTATTAACCGGGGCCCTTTGCAGAGCCACATGTGCGGCTGAGTCAGGGGGGGCAGAGCCGTGGGTAAGGAGGCCTGAGGCCCAGGGAGGAGGCTCGGGCCCAGCCCGGGTGCAGGGTCTTACAGCTCGATCACTGGCTTCCAGGGGGTGTCGTAGTAGACGAGGCCGGGGCAGCCCAGGTCCCTGAACGGATAGAGCACCTTCAGGTCCTCTGTGGCCGCCTGCCCGCCAGGGCCTGGGTCCAGCGATTCCCTGGGCGAGGGAGCGGAGTGGGGGGGG